>JAOEHY010051078.1:0-56703 GCA_025447955.1 Psilopsiagon aurifrons
GGGGCGCTGCCGCAGCAGGACCCGCTGCCGCCGCCGCCGCCGCGGGACTGCATGGGGCTGCGCGGAGCAGGGCGCAGCGTTGCGGTACCGGAGCCGTCCGCGGCCGCCCCGCACACAGCGATCTGTGTTACTGCTAGGGCAGCTTCAGCCGCCCTGGCTTCAGGAGCGCTGCTCACCGTGCTGGAAGGGCTCCAGACCGAGCCGAGCCGGCCCTGCGCCTGGGGAAGATCATTCCCGCGGGGAGAAGTCTGCCGAGACACCAGGTACCGCAGCGCTGGGGCAGGCAGCGTCCCGACCACTGACACCCCCGTCCTTACCCCTTTTCAGCTCTGGCTGGTGTTCTTCACTTTTCTTCTGAAGAGCTGATGGCCATAAACCCAGCTCTCTAGCTGTATGAGCCGGACGGGACAACGAGAGCCCAAAGCAAGCAGCGTCTCCTATGGTTTTCTCAGAGAAACCCAAGTTTGTTTCTAGGTTTAAATCAGTAGCTAGGATGTGGGTTACATTGACTTCGTAAGCATCTCAAATCAAGCTACAGCTCTGGGTAAGCACTCCACATGCAGGGGACACTTCAGTCTCGCTGGTCCTGCTGCCTGTAGAGCCCCAAGTTTTTCAACACCCAGGTTATCCCAAGGGATGGCAGTTTAAGTAGCTAAAGCCCTCACTATAAATGAGACATCCACATCTCCCTCACCACCAGAAGAGCCTGTGCAGGCATTAGAGCCTTGGGCCTCCTTGTTCTGTTGCTGACTTAATGATTCACTTTGGTAACTAACACCTTGGTGCCTCCTCTCACCTCCAGGACTCAAGTAGCAACTTCCCTCTTCAAGAATGTTTTACAGATCTGGATGTGTAAACCCCATTTTAAGAGCAAGATAGAAAAAGCTGTAGAAACACGAACTATTGCAGGAAGCATGATCATTCCTGTTTCTCTTCCCTGGGCTCATTCTTGACCTTGGAGTAACTTCTCCCTGTTTGTTTCCAAACACACTTGAAAAGATTGCCATGAAATTAATAAGTATTGACAGGAAAGTCGGGCAGGCAGAAACACATCTGGAAGGATGCCACAGACATTAGAAATTATGAAAACGCAGGTTAAATTATTAAAACAGTTTTCCTTCTTTTTTTCTATTAAAGCTAAATGAGAACTATGAGGCCACAAAAATGTGCCTGAAATCTTGACTACAAATCTGGGCTCCAGACACTTCAGTGCTGGGAAGGAGGAGACAGAGCCTACCACATACAGAGCAACAACAGCACTGAAGTGTTTTGTGCTGGAGTGAAAGTTGTGCTTATAAGAAATTTAAAAAAGTAAATCTGTTAATAATAGAAGAGAGAAGAGGGTGAATGCTGCTGAAACAGGATATTACCAGTCCCTGGGACACACACGACACATGATGTATCACTGGATCTTAACTCTGTTTTCTTCATAAGTAGTAGCCTTTTGTTCAAAAGAAAACGCTAAAGTTCGCAGATAACCAAAGGTCTGTGTTAGCAAATGCCCAGGCTTCATTCCCATACACATCCACTGTATCATCTGTGTGAATGAGAATTGATTCACAGATCCATCTCAGATGGAATGAGTGAAACCAAACACATGCTTTTGTTCAGGTTTGATTTTGCACCAACCTCTGTACAATCCAGCCCAGTTTTCCAGTTTTAATACTGACAATAATTCATAATCCAGGTAGGATAACACAGTGCCTCTCCAAATGCAGTCTGCAGTAAGAGGAAAAAGAAGGCAGAAAGAAACTGAAAGGCAGCATGGTGAGGACAGTTTGAAACTCAAGTCCCCATGCGTATGTAATTGTACTGCAGAGCACTGAGCATGGCTGGAGGAGGCACAGACCTCAGCTGCTTTCTTGGGGTTACCTGCAAATTGCAAGTAGCTAGGTAGTGCAACCCACATAGGAGCCTATCTGAGTCGAAAGATCTGCATAAGCTGCACTCTGACCACTTTGGTACAGACATGCTCTGAGGTCATCTACCATCAGCAGACTCAGCACGCTTCACTACTGGGGAGAGTTTCTTCTCCCAGGGGAAGCAACGCTCTCTTCATGTCAGGTATCAGGGAAGCCTCTGGGCACAGGGACATTGATGTGCAGATTGCTCAAGAGCTAAGCTAGCTCCTCAACTCCTGCACAGCATTTCCCAGCTGTGGGCAAGCTTCACCTGAGAAAACTGGCTTTGTTCTGCCCTGCACTGCAGAGCTTCTCATGTCCTACCCTACAGACCAGCTAATGCTGCTTGCCCTCCCTTACACTGGCTCAGGCAGGGCTAGCACTGAGATCAGGCCAATAACTGCCCAACTGAGCTACATCATGTAGAGCTGTTCATGTCTGCTCCATGTCCTCCCACCCATATACCACTGTAGTCCCAGCTATAACACTGCAACACGGAGACACTCAATTTGATCTGTCAGAAACCCAGCACTTGTCTAGCAGAATGGGCTGAGATGTGCCCTGGCTATGCCATGCCTATACTGGGTATCAATTATATTTGCAGTCCTTAAGCTCTTGTTCAAATGAGACAAATCTATATAACAAAATCATGTGCCATTAACAAGCCCAGTGCAAGCAAAATAATACCTGGAGGTGATGAAATACATAATTTGTAATTCATACCCATACAGGCAGGTTTAAACAGCCTTGTAACGTTACTGTGTACCTATTATTCACATCTCTGCTTTCTAAATATCTGAGCTGTATAAATTAGGGGTAGGGTAAATTCTTGGCTATCACTTTGCTGAAATCTCAGCTGGTTTTTGAACTACAGTTTTTATTGAGGTTGGAACTTGGAATTTCTGCTTTAAATTGGGTAAAATCTTCAGTTCTGATAGCACTCTGCCAGCTGAACCCATGTGGAACCAGCCAAAAACTCATCTCTGCCTGACCCAAGTTTCACATCTCTCTCCACCCAGGCTGGGGCAGAATTCACGACCTTGGAAGTTTTATTGTGGTTTTGTACGTTCTATGTTTCTTATTGCAACCACGTTTTCTCATGGCCTCTCTATCTCTCTCTATCACACATCTCTGAAGTTAAAATGATCCAGATAATTGTAGCTACACTGCTGTTTCTTTGGGAAGAACCACCCATCTCCCCTGAAGTCTGGGACCTTGCTGAGGTTGAAGTAGCTGTGAAAAAAAAAGTTAAGAACAAGCTTTGGAAAAAAATATGAAAAAACAGCCAAAGAGACCACACACCAGCCAAAACCCCAGCGAATGAAGATCCCTCATTACCAGAAACCTCTCACAATGCAGTTCACAATTACAGTGTTGTAATTCCACCTACATGAGAGGCTCATATAGCCTCTCTCTTCTGCTGGCTGTCTCTGCCACCTAGCCTAGTCCCAAACTTTGTGAGTGGTGGGTTTGCTGTTTCACTGGTTGTGGCCCTGGCCTTTGAGCTGTGAGTTAATTTTGCATTATACATTTTGAGCTAACACCACTCTTGTGCTGAAGTCCAAATTTGTGTTGCATCCTACTGTTTGGAAGCTGCTTTGGGTCTGGATCTGTGCCATAGCTCCCTCACCGCCAGCTCCGGGCACACGCAGGGTGCAGGGTAAAGAGCCCTTCTACCCAACTGACCCAATTGCTTTTCATAAAACCTTATACCTCTCCTACATGATACCCACACTTCCCTTTCTTTTTACAGTTGGAAGTAAAACCAAAACAAGTCGGGTAGAAACATGGTAGAGAGGAAGTAGTCTGACATTTAGCGTTAGCTACTGACACCCCTGCTTTGCAGCTCTAAGCAGCACATTGTAGTCTACATTGGTACAGGGTGGCTTCAGAACACTACCAGATGCAGCGTGCAGAGCTCGGTATCCTCCTCCTGAACTGTTAACTGCAATATACACTGAGGAGTCCCCAGATTTTGGTTCCTTCTGTAAAGCTCACACTAGTGCCTGCTCGGTCTCCCTACCTGCCCTGTGCTCTCTGCATGTTTGTGCCTGGTCCCAAGGTGGGTCCATTATTCCTGTGTCTTTTCTCCCCACTTCACCACAATTGTGAGCAACTGCAGCACAGTAAACATCCAAATGGGGAGCTCTCTCTAGCATAAACTGCTGAGGGTTTGATTAACAGGATTGCTGCATTGTATCTCTCACTGCGGAAGAATCGGCACCTTTGTGAAACACATCCTACTGGGGCTATTTCACTACAACAAAGAAAACCTCTTTACCTGGGTTTTCCTGTACAGCTGTGGCTACGTAAATCCACCTGGATTGTAAAGGCTGTACAACCTCCATTCAGACTACCTTCAATGAGTTTGTTAGCCCATAAATAACGTCAATCAGCTGTTGGTTTTGAAGTAGGGAAGTAACTTGACAGATTCTTTCAAAGGAGAATTAGGTTCCTGATTATCTGTGACCTTGCGTGTTTCAGAATCATTACAGCCGTTACAGGACATCGCCTGTCTTTACTTTGACTGCTCCTGCTTCCTTTGCATTCTCCGACATTTTTCCTACTGGTTTTCAAGGAAACTGATGGGGTCACACTGTGGCCCTCAGTGAACATGAATCCTCAGTACCTCCAGCAGCTCATGATCAGAGCATGGAATGAAAAGCCATATATTGCAGGATCAGTTAAGCTCTGAGCCCTGCCTGGGAGACTGGGGCAGGAGTGATGTCCATACTGCATTGGGGATGACTTGCCAGGATAGCACCCTGTGGAGCTGCTGGGAGAGTTCATCCTTCCTGGGGCCCTCCTGTTTGAGCTGCAGTGAAACCAGTGCCCTGCAAAAGCGGCAGTCAGGCACACAGCCCCTATTTCCATGGATTTCCCAATTGCCTGCTGCAGGCATTTGGCAGGAGTGAAGCTGGAGCTCATGCAACAAAACCTCAACAGAGCAGAGAGCTTTGCCTGGTGACAGGGTGGTGTGACTGATCCTGGGTGTTTTGGAACTCCAAAGGTGATAGCTCTGGAGGTATTTTAACACACAGCCTGCTGCCATCACTGTATCACCTGAACATGAGGGGAGGGAGGATGGATGAGCCAGTGGCAACGTGGTATTTTACACATATATTTACTATGAGCTCAAGCTGAAATCAAAGAACACTCACTGCTGAGAGCATTTCCATGGGAGGTGCCTGAGGTAATTTTTCCATAGCTTTCAGAATAACTCAATATCTCTGCAGATTTGTGTGGAAAATAGTGTGTCCAAGACACATTTTTGAGTCTCCATGGGTGGAATGATGGAAAGGGTTAACTGGGCAAGAGGAGCTGAATTCTGGAGACATTTTCAGATACCTGGGGTACCTTCGGCTCCACAATGTTGACCTCTGACTCTTGAAGTTTATCAGCACGTTCACTAATCAGGGGTGTTTAATGGAACAGCCACATGGATTCCTGGCATTCTTGAAACGTTATGACCCTGTCAGTTGTATAAAGACTAAAAGTCTCTTGCTTTTGAACTCACTAGAGTTTGCACTGTCTTAGAAGCCTTTGATAAATACTTGCTGGATTTCTTACCTAGCTGCTCTAATTTGCCCAAGGTCATCATTCCAGGAAAAAGGTTTTATTTTCTGGGCATTCATCACTTAAATGGATCAAATAGATGCTTTCTTAAATTGTGAAGTGGAAAAAAGCATTGTGTGCCATGTTTAGGAAAGCCAGCAGATAAAAGATTCATTTTCATGTTACACATGGGGGTTTTGTGTTCACTGTCAGTCTCTAAAGAGTGGTAAAAAGCAAATGTCAATTATGTTTTTCCACAAAAAAGAGCCCTAGCATCACTTACATACATCTCACGCAAGCACCCAAAGGTTTCACCATCAGAGTCCCTGTGTGTGTTCTTCCTTCACAGTTCACACTGGAGGGTTTAAATACAAAGGTCTGGATTCAGTTGCAATCAGAGATCCAAACCTTCTTCAGAATAAAATGGACCCAAATTCAAATACATTGAGTTCCCCATGAATCTGAGAATTAAACTAGAATTCAGCAGTTACTTTGAGCACTTCAGAAATGTACTTCCGAAGTCCAGGCTACAATCATAGTACAGCAATGTAAAATAGCTTGAATTCTGAGCAAGAAATACTTTTGTTGAATTTCTTATGAAGAAGCTCCATACAGAGCAAGCCTTGCTGGCGCAGATAAGGCTGGATAACTCGTCAGTGTAAGAAAGCCTTGTAATCAGGGTACTGGCAACAGTACAGGCAAAGAAAAGAGGCTGGAAATAGCAAGAGTTAACAGGTGACTTGATATGGATGGCTCTCTCTGCTACAAAGCTTTTAAAAGCAAACAGTTCACGTAATTTATGAATGGTTTCATAGGAAGGCTTGCATTTATCCCAAGAGGCCATGCCTCGGCATAGCAGACCTCCCAGGAGACTTTTCAGGTGACTATTCCTTTATCAACCTCATTATATTACTCCTGCCTCTATTCTTCTGCTGTTTCCCATCACATCTCTTGATATTTTTAAGCTCATCGCCTACTGGCAGCTTGTTGTTAGATTCCATTGTTCAGAGGAGCTACACACCCTTACTTTGAAATGGACAACAGCAAGAACCTGACCCTTCACAGGCCAGGGGAAATGCACATAAAAGGAACTGAGGAGGTCAGATTCTGCACACGGTGGGAGCTGAGATGCTGCTGTTAACCTGAGCATTGAGTAACGTATCTCACTTGCAGGCTAACATAATGCTCACCCATTGCTCCACATGCACCATCCTCCAACCTGATGTTGTGAGGAGTTGAGGAATGCGGGCATACAGTGAACAAGATTATCTCCCCTGCACTTGACATCAACCACCTCACATGTGTTGCACCACAGCTACCTTGTGTTTCCTGCTGACCCTCCTTACATGGGCTCAGAACCTAAGAGGAATTTCACAGCAATCCTTGGGGTGTCTTATCTGCCTCATTGCCTCTCCTGACCTAGCAAGTGGGGGGCAGGATGGGAGTGATCTTCATATCTAGGTCAGATCTTAATCTTTTTCTCCTTTACTCCAGGATCACTCCCTCCTAGTTCCTCTCACCTCTTTTTCAGGTTTGCCTTTCAACTGCTGGTTGAACACTTGTCTATCATTCCCTCCTTCTGTCCTCTTCAGCCCAGGGCAGAATCATTTGTACTGAGCAGGATGGCACTTAACTTCATTTTCTGTCTCGCACTTTTCTCTTTCGCCCCATCTTTCATATCCCACATCTGACTGATGTAATCCAAGGAGACATTTAAAACCACGGAAATTGTGCAAAAGAGATTTTTTTTCTCTTTACCTAATGGCAGAGCAGAAACCAGCTGGGGAGCCACTGATGTGAAACTCACTTCAACACTGAGATGCACTTATCTGTCTCCAGCCCCATGTTCCACTTGTCAGTGAGGCCATGGAGCAGGTGGCACTACTTTATCTTCAGTCCAGCAACCGCTTCACCCAGCATAGAAAGCCATAGAGGGAGCTGGGCCAAAGAAGCCAAAGAACTTGTTGACTTTCACTCCATAAAGTTCTGAGGTTGGGCATACCCCTGCTCACTCACCCTGCTCTGAACTGTATTACCATCAACACAATGTTCACAGTTGCCCTTTCAAGGGGGCTTGGTCCTGTTTTGGCTCACAGCCACACTGGGACTTGCCCCACACCTTATATGCAAAGCCCTGGGCAAACCTTTTTGCAGCCTTGGTTTTTCCTTGGGTAAGTGGCCGACTGATGCAGAGTCTGTTGCTAATATAACTCCTGCACACACCGCACGAGCTTGGAGTAGAGCAAGCTACAATCACCCATTTAACAGGTATCAAAATAAAACTAAAAACAAATTACCACAATACAGGAAATTGCAGAGCAGTGGCAACCACAGGAGGAAAGCAGAATACAACCACAAAGGCCAGGCAGAGACGTGGCTCTTCCTGACCCTCTCTCCACTTGGAGAGAGGAAAGTTCACCTCCCTCACTCAGGCAGGGGCCCAGCCTGTAGTTAGTCACCCATTTTGGATTACTACAGATACATTCGTTTAACCAACTAGCTAGAAGTAAAGGTTTTGAAAGGAGTATCCAAACTGGCAGCATGATGTAAAACCTCAGCACAGGCCAGCTGCGACCCGTGTTAAACCACTGAGGCTCTGGCACTTGAGAAATGCCAGGGACAAAAGTTTGAGATGATTGCCAAGCTGTACAAGAACTGCTGTGATGAGCTTCCTCTTCTATATACCCCTTCCAGGGAAGAAAGGACTTGGAAGGGCAATCCCAACTGCTTTTCTTCCCCTCTTCTTCCATTTGCTTGTGGATTTTGATCCACAACCATCAGGAGAGCCAGCCTGTGGGCATACATCCTCTTCCAACTGCCAGCATTTTGACTAAGAGGTATGGCTCCTGATTTGCTCTCATTTCTCATCTCCACAGCCTTCTCCTGACTTTTAGAGCTTACTGCTATTTGAGAGCTGAGCATCTTGTGTGGCATGCAAGAGATGAGTTAGTTTAAAGCAGTAAAATTTGCTGGGCCGACCTGGCTCTTCTAATTCAGACTATGCCACAAGGGGAGGAATCATCTCCAGCAAAGGGAAGGATAGCAAATAAATCAGAGCTGGGGAAGGCTGGAAGAGTAATCAGACTGGGGATGAATCTGTAGATGCAACAGTTAACAGTCCTGGCTGCCAGACTCAGATTCTTCCATCACCCGAGACAAGTAGCTCCCATATTTTGACCACATTCTTACTTGCTGTTGCAGTTTCTTTGGGGGGGTGTGTGCAGGGATGTGCCAGTGCTGAGCAGCAGGCTGGCTACTAAGCAGATTGGATCTCAGCCCATCGCTCAAGAAATGCATGTCAGGGCAGAAAACTGGCATCTAACCCCATCTCATCCCTCTCAGCTTGCCCTCTAAGAGTGAGTTCTGCTCTCCTGGTA
The DNA here is from genome assembly GCA_025447955.1 of Psilopsiagon aurifrons. Lineage (NCBI taxonomy): Eukaryota > Metazoa > Chordata > Aves > Psittaciformes > Psittacidae > Psilopsiagon > Psilopsiagon aurifrons. The sequence goes on from JAOEHY010051078.1 coordinate 8,834, forward strand.
GCATCTGTACATTGAGTGCTCAGCAATGCTAGGAATGTACTGATTATTACTCCTTTACATTTGTTCTTTCCTTCCCTGTTCATTTTAAGGAAGGGGCAGGAAAGCAAACTCTAGAAAGTGTTTGAAACCTGCCAATCCCTTGGAGGCTGAAACATTTTCCACTCACATGAGTGTTACTGATTTAAGACTATAGGGCAAATTGCTCATTTATGGCAAAGCTAGTGAAATGTTAATGTGTCCATACCCCTGCTAAGGCTACAGGATACTTTGGCTACTGGTGAAAGTTTAATCATCCAAGCTTATGTGAACAATTTAGCTGAAGTGAACAGTTGGTTTCATGCTTCGCTTACTGAAATGCTCTGAGCTGTGAGGCTCCTCCCTTGCTGTAGTTTGCTGTGTACTCTATGTAGCTTGCTCTCCGCATGTGCCACTTGTGTCTGCTGCTCTGATTCTTGTGTGCACCATTAAATTGGCGCAACGAGAGACTTTCAGGTAGACAAAGCCATAGCTGGGAACTTCAGTCACTGCTCCAGCAGCTGACACTCATGGCAAGCACCGTGATCTCCGTGGGTTCCCAGCAAAGAGGAGAATCAGCCACAGGATAAGTGGTTGGGTTCAACTGCCTCTTGAAGGCAGAGGCTGCTTCCGCAGCTCCTCTGCTCCAGCACCTGCAGAGTTCTCCCTCTTTTGCTCCTTGGATGAGAAGTTATTTTTGGCTGTGATTTGCTATATTAAATATTAGCTCTAGGCTTTCCCCTATGTACTCTGTAATCCTGTTCTGTGTGGGTTTTATATATTGTTCTTTTGACATTATCACTATTGCATATTAATAAATTACACTTTCAATTCATGTTACTCTCTTGGGCCAATGTATATTGCTAGGGGGTGAAAAGAAGGGATTAAACTGGCTTAAGGTGTTCTGCTCTCGTACCATGTTACAGCAGATGCATAAGAAGGATCATGGCAGTTTTTTGGCTTGAATTTTCATATTAATAGCAGAATTGTGGGGTCATAATTTTTATTACACTATTTTACTAAGCTGTCGATGCAGACATATTTTACACCTTCGGGAAAATATAATTATGCTGGAATTGTAATATTGGATGTTCTTAGCAGAATATCATAAGGTTTTAGCAAGCCTAGAAAGGAGCCAAGATTCAAGGGGTGGGGGGTGGGGGGAGTGAAGATTTGAGATAGAGAATGAAGCATAAAAACAACCTGAATGTCTCTAAGTTTGGACTTTGAGTTACTGATCAGCATAGCAATCAGGGAGCTGGTGACATAGACTAAACTCTTCAATAGGAGCATATATAGGTGTATGATGTGATGCTGCATGCAGTCAACAAGTTCCAATAATAAACATGCACTGGAGAAAATCCTCCTGGTAGGATACAGCTTATACTGGGGCTTCAAGACACATGTCAGATCTCCACTTTACCAAATGCAGTGTCAAGCTGTGGAAAGGCAAAACCCCAACAGATCAGATGTTCTGTAGCCTGATAAACATACAGCAACTAAAATACGTACACTGCAATAAGTAGACAAATATGACTTATTTTTAGTAAATGCTTATTTTAGTAAATTATTATTATTTTAGTTATTTTTAGCAGATATAACTTATTTTTACTATGACTGTTGTTCTTATTTTATATACTGGAGCACTATAGAATGTAAGTGTCTCTTTACAAACATTTAAGGAAGTCACTTCCTTGCTCTAAAAATCTCACCAAGAAAACTTTTGCTTTAACTCTTTCATTTTGTGATTTAGCGCTTGTCATCACGCAACAAGTGAGACACAGGCTGGTTCTACAGAGAACTTTATATTTTTGTCCCAGTTGGTGATGCCTGGGTTATGATTCCTGCTTGAAGCCCTGTCAAATGTATCTTAATTTGTTAACAGTTTTGCTCCATTAGGCTGACTCTGCTAAAAGGCTATAAAAACTAATAGTCCATTTGTGAGTTTACTGCTATTAGATACAAGTGTTAATTCATGCGCAAAAAACTAAATAGCTATATAGGTTCAGCCAGTAATGAAGCAGAGGAGATTACATAGTGGGTGAGGAAATGATTCCCACTATATACTTGGTGCATATTCATTTTTAAGCAGTCACCCCTCCTGCCTTAAGAAAAAAGTGATAACTTGTTGGGTTTAATCACACACTGTCAGTTCTAATTGCTTCACAAACAACATCCCGGGTGGGTAATTGGGCCCTGCCGCTTCTCCATCATAACAGTGTGACTACTCAGGAGAGGAAAACAAATCCTCACCCACTCCAAAAGCTAAAATGAAGAAAGTGATGGAAAGGGACCCTTCTAATTTCAGTGCAAGGTAACACATGTTAATGCTTCGTCAACCAAGTGAAAACAGGGATCTCCCCAGTGAGCTCCTTGCCTGAGGATGTGTAGACAAAACTATTGCATTTGAGAAAGCTCAGACTCAAGCCTACCACCTGCTTTCACACCCATGCAAAAGAAGATGAGCTCATTGCCACCTTTCACTGTCCTGTTTGTCAGTGCTTTTCCTTTCCCGAGGACATGCAGAGAGGAAAATGAAGCCTGGAAGGTGCTGGGCAGTAATTTTTCCTGCAGAAGTGCCTGTTGCCTTCTCAAGCACTGACACAGCATCGCTGCCTGGCACTGCCTGCCAGTGCTGAGCAGAGCCTAGACAAGAGCCACCGAAGTGCCTCAGCAGCAGCCAAATATTAGGGGTTTGGGGCTGGGGTTTTTTACCAGCAAGCATAAATTCTGCAAAACTAAAACTCATCAAGGACACCAGTGGAAATCAATGTTCCCTGGGCTTGTAAAGCAAAGCACTGTAGTTTCTAAGGTGATTCCTAATCATATCCCTTTTCAGGAGACCACAGAATGAGGAAAGCCTGATGGCTCAGCATCCCACTGCTGCAGCCAGAGAACTGCTGAAACACACTGCAAAACTTCACCAAGGAAAAGCCCCAATCCAGCAAAGTGCATGCTGTGTGTAACTCCACTTGTACATACACACCATACCTCTGGGGAAGCATTTTCTGGCTTTTGGGGTACCACTCTGTCAGCACTGTAACACTTTTTCTTTTGCCTGGTTTAAATAGGAAAAATAAGCATGGCTGTGAGGATAAGATGAATACAAAAAGAAAAGATCATAGTTAAAGGAAGACTCAAGTGAAACCACATGGAATGAGACAACGGGGAAGCTGATCAAAGAAAAACATTAGAAAAAGCCAGGTCTTATGCGGTGGAACAAGATCCTGAAAATCTGAGGATGTTTGCAAAGCAGTGCCAGTTCCCGTGGGGTACCAAGGACTAAAACCCTGCCAGAAGTTGTTATCCTGGGTTTAAAACCACAATTAGTTTCAAAAAAGTGACAATGTTCCCAATTCTTTTCTTTTTAAGAAGAGGCAGCTCCCCGGACACAACCCTCCAAAGAAGCAAAACACCAGGCTGCAACTATGGGTGCCAAGAAAACAAAAATACAGAGATATGCATGCGAGAACCTCGTGCAACATCCCAGGGAGGAGAGGAAGCCCAAGGGAGCTTAACATTGCTTTGTGCAACATATAGAAGCAGGAGACACTAACTCTCACTTCAGCCTATATCTGGAGAAACGTGTATAAGCCCTAGGAAATTATTCCCACTACACCCTATCAGAATGGTAAAACAAAACTAGTTTTGTGACATAATGGTCTGCAGTGGCATGTAGGCATGTACTGTCTCTGCCCTAGCTCTTATTTTATGGTCATATGCGCAGAAACACTATGGTACCTTCTGCCATGTCAAACCTGTCCCGACTGAAATACCTGGAAATACTTCATTCAGAGCTTAGTCCCTGAAAACCAACAAGTGCTTGGTCCAGAAGTTTTGCTTGTTCTTATTTGAAGGAATTTTAAGAGGATAAAACTTTTCATGATGGTTTTGTTGAATTCCACCTTGTTTGCATTACATCACATCACATAAAAAGGCACTGCAAGAAGGTTGTTCATAATGCCATTGTGCTATTAGTGATAATGGGAGAAATCGCCTTATCTAAGTATCAACAGAAATAGCTTCAATGCCTTTCAGAAGAGATGGGAAAGGAAAGAGAAAAAGGGATAACCAGTTGATATATCAGACATCCATATACAATGATTCAGAGAGGGGGTCTGATGGTACCAAGGCTAATGAGACCCTACAGATAATATGAGACAAAATTGAGTTCACTTTATAATCCGAGTGTATTATAGAGCTAATCAAAAGAGGAAGGAAGAAAATAAATCATCGTTTGTTGAAGTGGAGAACGGGTAAAAAAAGTCAACAGATGACTCCTGTTCCTGCATTATTCCAGTTTCAGCCGTTCCATTGACCTGCCTGGAGAAGTTTGAAGAGTACTTTTTAAAATGCTTTAAGTGTACACTAGACTTTCTTGTCTGAAAAGACAAAATCAGGGCAAGAGATATTTCTAGATCTGCCATTTACAGCTAGGAAAGAAACACAGCAGAAGAGGGAGTCTTGACAGTGGGTGATTAGAGAACAGTTGAGCCTGCCGCAGGGCAGCGTGCATTCACATCAGCTGATGCTCCTTTTGTGATCAAACCTTTTAATTTCTTCATTAAAAACAGTATTTTGCATTGCTAGTCTTTTAATAACACAAGGCATTTGGGTTTAAGTATTAGGTTTCATCACCCTGCTTTCCCTGTATGGGAAGGAACTTCTGATGCTTTACACTCTCAAAAGTGTTCCCCTGCCAGCCAAACCAATGCAAGCAGCAAGTATCCAGCAGTCAGTCAGTTGAAAGATCTGAGAAACACCCATCCAGGATTCACATCTGACTACTGGAAATGAAAAAGAGCCGGACTCGGTGCACCAAACTCGCTGTACCTCTGGGAACAGAGCTCAATAAAGTGAAATCCTGACACTCCTTATTGCCTGCCTGGGTCTGCAAAACTTGCTCTCAAGTGCTGGAAGTCATAAACTCTTCCCATGCTTTGCTTTCCAAATTTCACAGAAGCAGAGAGACCAGTTTGCAACTTCTGTAGCAAAGTATTTGATGCTGTCTGATTCCATTGGGTATCAGCACTGGGGGACTCTGGTCTTAAGTTCCCTGGAAGAAACTATTCAGGAGCTACTGGAACTGGCTCACTCTCTATCAATTTAGAGAGAAATTCACTAATATATTATAGCCTTTTGTAGACAATGCATTCTATTAGCCTGTGAGTCTTGTCATGATCTATTCCAAGTGATATGTGATGACGGCAAATCTGTTATCCATTAAAAAGGTGCTGAAGACCAGCTTGTCGGAAGACTTTTTTCCCCCCAGTTTTACTCTTCATTAGTTTTTGAAGCCTGGAAGTTACTGAACAAAGTTCATGCTAAAGGCTACCACTAATATTATCATGCTGCTTTAATGCTGAAGTAATCAAATACATGAAAACTATATTCCCAATTCCTAGCACCACATTTTTACTCTAAACATTAGAAACACGCACACATCCTGGAGAGAAAAATGTTTGCAGCTGACTGGTATTTATCTGAAAAGTGTGATTTCCTCTAAAGCAGCTTGATGCAGCTTCCCCCCTACATGGCTCATGCCACTGGGGCTCCAATTCAATACCTGCATACTCTGCAAGAGGACACTAAGGGGTGTAAATTCATCAGCTTCTGCTGAACTTCATATTCACATGCTGCTGTAAAGTGAGGTCAGAATAAGACTCCAGGCTTCGTTTAGCAGAATTATTCCCTTTTCATGGGCTTAGGAGGAGTTTGTTTTGTTTTAGAGTTTTTTAATAATAAACCCACAGGAAGGGAGAATTCACTTTATTCTCAAAAAAACCTATGATCTAATGGACAGGGGGGGTTGATTTTTGTGGGGGGTTTTTGGTGTGATTTTTTAGGAGGAACTGATTTATGTTCAGGCATCAGACATTTTTCTCTGACTGAACGGACTCGGGTGCTTTCCACCTCACCCTTCACACCCCAAAGTTTTGGAACTAGCTTTCAGAGCTTTCTCCTTGCATCAGCTAGCAAGTCATCTTGGACACATCCACTTAGTCCTTCCTCAGGGAGTTCAGGATTTATAACAGAAGATTTTGCATATCAATCATTTGGCAATAAACCTCCTCCATGCCAAGGTTTTAGAATCATCTTTGCATGCTGCTCCTATGCTTTAATACATCTGATAAAAAGTCTATTACAGACCTTTGCAGGATTTATTTGGAGAGATAGTTCAATGCTATATATCAGAATTTGTGATGATTTAGAACTATTTAATAAATCAGATAAAGACTGACAAAGAAAGTATGATCTTGTTCCAAATGATGCTATTGAGAAACATCACAAAGGAACTTAATAATGTGGAGGCAGAAACTTGTGGAATTCAGAGTTCCCTGTCGAAGGCACAGTCCCAGGCTGCACAGAGGGAAGAGCAGAGATACTGGATAACTGATTATGATGAAAATCATATGGTAGCACTCTGAGTGGTCTCTTCCAAGTACTCGGACAACAAGTTTCTTGAGGTATACATGCAGTTTACAGGCTTTGCCTGGTTCAGGTAATATTTGCACCACCACCACTCTATTTACTCCAGAAACTACCTTATTAAGTACTCAATAATAAGCATTATTAAGACTTCTCACCACCAAAGGTACCTACCCCATAAACGACTGAAGCCTGCCCATGTGGGTATGCACAGATGTAACAGTAGGAGCGAGATCTATCATGGTAACAGGGAAGGGGCTCTCAGAGCTTTAGCTGCTTTTGTGGAAGAAAACAAGCCTTGGAATGGACCCTCAAAAAGCTTTCCCGGTCAGACACAGCTATTCTTTGTTCCTGAAAAGCAGCTATTCTAAGACATCTCTTTGTAAAGACAACCCTCTGAGAGCGCATGGCAGCTTTCCAGTATAAACATTCTTTTACTAAAGGTAAAAGAACTTTATCAAGTAGTTGGGCTTTCCTTATCCCTTAAATGATCACTTGCAAATCCCTCCATATACCTGTAAAGGTTTTTAAGAGATCTCTTTCAAAAACAGAAGCATAACTGCAGAAAACCTCTCTGTGGCAGGGGTCCCAGAAAGATTTTACATTTCTGCAGTAGTCACCTTCAGCCTTGCTCTCACTTAGAAAGTATTGGAGACCTTCGCTCACATTGCTGAGTACAAGGAAGTTCCAGCGTCATTTTTAAGTGTGGGAGCTGACAGCAGGCACCACCTATAGATAGGACTGTTTATGCTGATTCAGGATAAATGAATGGAGGTCTCCATTAACTGCAACCACTGGAGTAAACCTGGAAGGGTTTTCTTGTACAGAGAGATAGCAGTGCAGGCAAGGAGTGTAATGGGAGCTGTGCTATAGCTGCAGTTGGTTCTTTGCAAGGAAGGCTCCTGTTGTTAATATTATTGCTGTCATACCAGATAATACAGTAAAAGGCAGCAGCTTGCAGAAAGACTTAAGCTAGAGTAAACCAAGGAGTACTCTTTTGATTACAGTGTGGGGTAAAGTCCACAGGGTGTTCTCATATCTCTGCGAGCTAAGCATTTGTTGTACACCAGCACAGTGCTGCTATTTGTATTGCAGTAACACCTACAGACTGAGCAGGAGCAGGGACTCTACTCAACGCTGAGTAAAACAGAGTCGGATCTGCGCCTGCTTCAGGGAACAGAGACAAGTTAAAGGCTGGGAAATGGGAAAAGCCTGCTGTCCAAAACAGTGCACTGGGACAGATCCCATCTCCTCCAGGGAAGGCAGGTGTCCTGTGATCTACCATCAAAGGCAGATGAGCTCCACCAGAGAAGACAGTGACACTGCTTGGGGCCAGTCCCGCTCGTCCCTGGAAGTGCTCATGGTGGCAGAGGGATGCTGTTTGTCTCCAAGACACTTTGAGCCCTTGGAAGAAGCGCAGCTCTTCTCTTCATGCACCAGTCTTTCTTGATCTACTTTCAGTTCCTTCCTGCAAAGCAGCCCTGTGCAGCATGCATGTCAGGAATGGAGAATATTCCCACCCTGCTTGAGTCCTCTGCAAGTGGCTAATTTACTACAACATAGAGGCAGAAAGAAGGATAGTGAAACACAACCAGCTTGGGCCTCAGAGCCATCTCAGGTTCAGGAGGGAAGGAAAGCACAAACAGCTCAGAGACCCCCCAGTCTGGCTTTTTGCAGAACCTCAACATATCAAATTGAAATGGGCCTCTTTTTGCCCCTGGCTGTTCCTATAGTTTTAAAGCTTTACCCTTTAAAGGTAGCATTCAGGAACCATGCTACTTAAGTGTTAAAGCTAACTTGGAGCGTATTTTTGCAAAGGGGAAGAAGTTTTATGGGGGCTTTTACCTCCCAGACTTGCATTTTATTTTCAGCACAGGTCATATGTGGTGCTGGCTCTGTGTGTAACCTGTCCATGGTCCCTCGTCTCACCAATTTCCTTAGTCTTGTCCTGAGAAGATCAACAGAATAGGAGCAAAGAGGATTTAAGGCTTCTTTCACAGTGGTGCTGAGTGTCTGCTACTCCTAGTAGTTTTGATAGGAAGGGTGACCAGCACTTCTGCAGGAGGCAGCAATTAATCTCTATCTGAGCTTCTGTCTGGCCTGGTCTTTAAAGTTTGTTTGGGACACTGCACAAGAAATGAAGACAAGCCTTTCCCTATCAAAACCCATCAAAACTCTCCTCAATTTTGTTGATACCAATTATCTCTAACTACAGCCCCTGTTCATCCTCAGAGCTGGCCTTGTACAGCCTTTCCTTCTCTTAAACTTTTTTCTTGTCCTGCTATTAAGCCTTACCCCATGTCAGAAGTGCCACTTTCTCTCTGCTCATCCAGTCCTCTAATTCTGATATTTTATCTCCTTGTCCTCTTCTCTCATTTCATGTCCACTGTTATTTTCCATCCCCTTTCTTTGCTGCTATATGTACAGATCTTGGAAAAGGCTCTCTCTTGACACAACCGGCTTTCTGCCTCCTCCTTCCTGTTGTTTTCTAAACTTCACTGTTCTTCCATGTTAAGTCCTTTTCTATTTTGGGTTCAAAAGCCTCCTTTTCACAACCACTCTCAGGGGTACTTGTGGCCTCCTTACAGCCAAGCGAAAAAGGGACCTTTCTCTTCTTACATACGAAGATCACATCCTCCTTGGACTCAAGTCAGTGTTCCTTCTTTCCAGACCTCCTCAACTACTAATTTCCCCTTTCACCGTTTGATGCTCAGGCTCCAGTAATTTCTTTTCTGTCTTGCCAGTATCCTGGCACTCCATGGAGTTCTGTCTGCCTGCCATGCTCTATTACACAATTTTTACTGCTTATCTTAACTACCAACAACTCTCTCTGCAGGTGACCCGCACTCATCTGGCAGTGAGAAAGGAGCTCGTTTTCTGGGACAGGTCACCCATTTGAGTCTGCCAGCTGAGATCACCCACAGTAGCATCGAGAAGCTACATTTTCTTACAAGGATACCTCTACATTAAAACCAAGCAGTAATCAGTTCTTTTCATGTTCTGGTTTGCCATTAAAATAGTTAGGTTTGGGGCATGTAAGTAATTACCTGCATTCCTTCAAGAGCATGAATATACCAAAATTTCAGCAGCAATCTCCCCAGGACAGAGTAGTCAGTGGACAATAGCCAGTCTTGCATTTGAGAGCAAGTAGGAAGGTGAATGTCTCTATATTCCATTACAAAATCAGGCTTTCAGCAGGGCTTAGCAGCCAATGGCTTTTCACTGCTTCTGTGACTGTATATCAGAGTGGGTAACTGAGCACACATACATTGCAACCAATCCCACCCTCCAGACACCCCATCCCAGCAAAGCCTTAAGAACAAATGTATTTCAGGTTTCCAGCTAATTCTTCTCTAAAATTGGAAACCAACATGTGATATCTCCACTTCACCAGGCATAACAGGTCAAACCCACTGCACCCCACACTTCAGCAAAGCCCTCCTACTCCTGTCATACCTCCATGATTTTACTATTTTATTAGTCACTTCTTTGAGCAGAGGAAGCCAAAGCAAATGATTAACTTTAGTAGAAGCCAAACCAATAATTATTTGGGGGATTTAATGGCACACGGATGTAGCTTGCAGTCAGGTTCTCACAAAAACACAAGATGTTCCCCCTGTTAGTATGGTGGTGGAGCAGATCCTGGAGGTCTAACTCATCCTCCAAGCAAAAAACTCAGCCTTTAGACTCACAATCAAAATGCAGGAGGTAAGATATATGTGAATTGCTTCTGAAATAAAACCAAAGCAGCACAAGATCTCCTTATCACAGAGTACCTTAGGCGCAGCTGAGCTTCAGGTTAACCAATCCCCAGTGCTCACCCAATGCCTCAAATCAGTCTCTAAGCAGCCAGGCTCTCAGAAAAGAGCAGAAGCTGAATGAACTCAGCACTGCTGAGAGACTCCAGTGCTTGAGGCAAGAGCAAGCCCTGCAGTCCTGGCATCCCAGGAAGATGCAGCAGTTGGCCAGAAAGCAGAGCACCCCGAAATGTGCATTTACTGCCTGCAGATCTGCATTAGATCAGTACTACAAGCTTAAATAGGTTTTCAAATCAAAGGTGGTTGGTTGCAATTTTTCCTTTGTTTTCTTCTTCTTTTTTTTCCCCCCCACTTTAGGTAGTCATTTTTATAAAATAATCTTCATCTTTCCTGAGTTGTTGTCCAACTTTCTGTCTTGCTGGTTAAATCTGGGCTAAGGTTTGGTAGCTGTAGGACAGAGGTATGTTACGAAATTTGACGCAAAGGACAAGAAAACAAAAATCAGAGGTATTTGGTCTGAAAAGAGGCTTTGTCCAAGGTATAATTCTTGTGTATTTAAGGACAGAGTAATAGATTTGGAAGGATAAGTCATATATCTTAGGATTTTCTTCCCTGCCCCCTTTGATTGATTCATTCCAGTCTCTTCAGATCTTTGCCTGTTCCCACAAACCTGGAATCTCAGGATTGTTTGATTAAGTCATGGTTACCATGACAATAAAAGTGCCTCTGGCCAGTTTGACCTTTGACTGGATTCAATTCGTTGAGAGAAATGGACAGAGACTATAGAAAAAGCTTCAGCTTCATGCCCACTACTGCACAAAACGGGCTCTCCCGCACTGTCAGAGGGCAAGCTGGTTGCCTTTTTCAAACCATAGACTGGACTGGAATGCTCTGGAAAGCATGGCTGAGGTTTTGGTAACCAGTGTCTCTAAGAATACCACTTCAGATATAAAATCCACACAATCATATGGTTGGAGACTCATTTTAAAATGTGGTGTTTAGTACAAGCGAAACAAAAGCTGAAATGGGCTTCACATGTCTGATACACGCACACACAGTTTAAAATCGTGTCATAGCCATACCCAGCAAATGTTTTATAGGTATCTACAAATACTTAGCTCCCTGTAGATACGTAGGCATATATAAAAGCAGATTTCAGACTTAAGACTCATTTCTTGTGGTCGTGCCCCACCCCCATGCTGCAGGCTGCAGGCATTGTGTTGCCGTTGCTCATATAGATAATTATTCCTTTTCAAATACTTTCATTGTAAATCCATTTCAGCAAAAATAAGGGGAGGGTGGGGGGAGAGAGAGATTTCAAAATTAAACCTGCGATGCGATCTGTAAGTGGGCCTGACAGAATGACAGCCGAGTGGCCGTTGCAAGGCAATTCATGCATGCAAGATTGCCAGATCCCTGGTGGGAGAGTACACAGTGCCCACACACGTGTGGAGGCTCCACTTGGGCTCTGCTCCTCTCTACTTTGTGCTATGTAGCCCCCTTGATTTTATTGCTTTTTCTTTGCAAAGGGGTGGAAATCCTTTCTTTACGCTAGCTCAAAGCAATGATTAAAGACAGCTAAAAGAGGGTTTGCTTCTGGAGTCATCAGCTCCACAAAATGCAGTGGGTTGACATGCTGGCAGAATCAATGGCATGAGCCACTAGGGAAGAGTGGGCTTCACTGGGCACACCGCAGATGGAGCAATGAACCTCCCTTCCTCAGAATATGCAGCCAAGGTGAATGTTTGGCAACGAAATGGCACAGAGCCAAATAAAGGAAGAAAAATAAACCCAGGCACTGTGAAAACAGAGTGAAAAAGGGTGTCTGGGCTGAGGTAATAGCTGCGTTGACCTTACTTGGGTAACAGACAATGCTAGTTGAAAAGACAGACAGGGGTGGGCAGGATGGAACTTAGAAATCTATTTTCCCAGTTTAAGTCACATGTTTTTGTTTGGTTTGTCACTAATTTACTGTCAGGAAGTTCTTCCTTCTCACCTAGTTACCTTGAATTCTAAAGTCATGGCAAATAACTGAAGGGGATTATCTGAGCCCTCCCACATAGGCTCTTGGATGTAGAAGCCTCCCGATTTCCGGGCTGGCCATCGGGACTGTATTCTGTCAACTGGCACAATTTCAACGAGTTCAGTAGAGAGCTGCCATTGTTATAGGGCTTCGGTTCCCAGTGCAAGAATTGAAGAATTGGAAGAGATATTTGTCTGGGAGGGGATAGGGAAGGGAGGATTTTGTTTGGCACCCCCCTCACCACCCTTTTTGCTTTTCTGGTGAATGATAGCAGGGGAAATGTCAAGAATGTATACAGAAAAATGATCAGCCTGAAGAAAAATCACTAGAAAAGCATTCGTGCCTCCAAGAGAATTCAAAGATAACATTTTCAAAAGCACCTACCTGACTTTTAGGGAAAATAAACTCCGAGAGATCCTCTGACTTTAGAAAAACATATCTGAGTCCTTCTACTTCCACGGTTCATAAGTGAAACTCTTTGATTTGGAGGAGGATGATGATTTCACCTCTGAAGAAATAGCAAGCACCCACCTCACTGGCTCATTCACCATCCCTCACCACAAGATGGGAGAACATTATTAATGTAGAATTTTCCTGTTCCATCTTGGCCTTTCTCTCCCCTCATTCTTTTGATGCTGAGCACTTCCAGTTGTGCCACTCTGCAAACTCTCGATGGTATTTTGTATTTTCCTTCAGTCTCTCTCTCCCTCTCTGTAAGATTTCACCAGCCTATTAGTGTTAGAATGTGTTTATTAAATCCAGATATCTATTTATCTATTGCTCTATCTTTATGCAATTCACACACATGCATGTCTGCTGAAGCACAGTCCTGGGTATAATGTTCCATTAGAGTGAAATGTTTATGTAAAGGAAACTGAGGAGTTTAGCTATTATAAACCTGGACACTGTCAGTTTACTTACAAGAATGTCATATACAGTCCATGGCCAACCTTAAATTGAGACCCTGTCACATCTCCCCTTCTGTATCTGCCTCTTTCTGTCTTCATTTGTGGCCCATTGCAGACATAACCATGGATTAGTTCAGATGCAACAGGAATCTTAATATTAGCTAGTAGTATGATTACTGGCAAGACATTGTGTCTGTGCAGGGTGAATATCAGACCATTTCTTTTTGTCCAAGAAGATATCTATTCCTATAACCTTGGAAAATTATCACGGACTGTTACATCTGTCTCTCCCTCAGAAATTAATCCACACACAGCTACTAATTCTTTTTTTCCCCATTGAATAAAACCCCCCTATTGAGATGTATGACAAGCCCCCAGTCCTCATCCATCCAAGGTAAGCAGTGATTTGAGGAGGGTTAGGGAAGAAGCAAGAGTCACTGGATGAACCAAGGATTCCATACCACAAGGAAAGCAATTTGGAATTGCATGCCTCTTTGTACAAGCTAGATTCTCTGCTCTGTGAAAACGTTTTATTTTTAGATCTAGTAAATAACAGGATGTTAGGTGATCAGTGGAGTCAGGGACTGCAATGTTTAAAACCCTGCCAGCTAACCATACTCATCTCCAGAGTAACCTTTACCACAGTCACAAACAGCTGGTGTGATTTTAAATGTAAGTGCTTGGCCATGGCTAGCAATGACATTAGCTGAGAGGAGTAAAAACTTCTTTCCCCTCTTGTTCCTGTTGCCAGAGCCCGCTGCTCACATGGTGGCTCTCGGTCCCAGCGATGCGATGCTGCTGCCTGCCCACTCTGCAGCCCAGCTCCCTCCTGCCTCACCCCCCGAAAGGCAGCAGAGCTCTAATGACCTCTCATGCACTTACATCTTAACAGATACTTTTTTGAAAACAGAATCGGACCTCACACATCTATGGCCGCTTTAAAAGGCTTCTCACCACACCTTCTGCTCTCTGTTTTTTACACTCAAGTGGAAGACTTGCACAGATCCCTGCCTCTCCTCTCTCTTTTCACCTAGCTCTTCCCGACAGCAAGGAAAACTTAGAAGAGGCAAAAGAAAGCTAAAGAAAAACTCTGGGTCCTGTCTGCTCAGGGAACAATTTCCATATCTGGCTCCAGATGCTGCTAGAGAGCTGGGTGCAGCTTTACTATCACTTCTCTCCTGCTGTGCCCTCTGCTTTCCATGGCTCCATGTGGGAAGGAATTTGCTTGCTGAGTCAAGGCAGTCAATAGTTGAATCTTTCCACCACAGCATCCCAAAGACTGTGCCTCTTTCCCTCAGATGCTTGCCTACTCATGAAAAATGGAAACAAGAAAATAATCCCTGAATGGGATTGGTTCGCCTCTGGTTCTTGGTTCACCTCTTCTCTCTTTCTTTATTCCTCTGTTACTTCCAGCCATGAGATTTATGGACTATCTTTTATTGACTGGTGTGGGCTGGGTCACGAGAGGACAAATTTACAGGAATGCACGAGCCTGCACGTGTCACAAATAGTGTATGTCAGAGGCTGGAGACAAACCCAGATCGCATCGCTGATGTTTTATTTGGACTTGTTCACCATTGCACTGGTTAGTGTGGATACCTGAAGTTGTACAAGAGCAGAACAGGCTTTTTCCCCACTCTAAAATAAACAAACAGAAACACTGTGGTAGCAAGCCACTACATGATGCTTTAGCTGGTACAGCCTCGTACCATCTCCATGACAGAGAACAGAGGCAACAGGATATACCTCTGAACACATAAATTGATAGCAGAGCCTAAAGGTCTAATCAGTCCTTAGATAAGTAGTAACATAGCGGAAACTAGTTAGGAGGATTTTACCTTTGGTTCAGAAAAGGCACAACTCCATAAAACACTTTACTTTGATATAAACTCAGTCTATGAATCATTACTTCAGAACAGTTTGGTAGGACAGCCCTCATATTGGGAAGTTTTACACCAGATCAGGTATCATCTGTCTGTGCCATTTCTCAGTGCTATGCTAGGTATCATACAGCAAAAACTCTGTTGGGTGCTCTGGATAACTCTGCAGAACCACATAGCCATGCCTGGTTTGGATAGAAGCTGGGCTGCCAGGAGGACATGCAGTGCACAGTGACACCTGAGCTACCCTCCTTTACTTGAGCCAATCGTGACTTTCTTAAGTAGTTGCAATAAGCTGTTTTGCAGAAGTAAGCCAAAAAGACATTTACAGTCAACTAGGAGAGCACAATACAAGTATACCTTCCTCCAAGAGCCCCTCTGCTTTGTTACAATCTCCTCCTTTCAGAGCCACCCCTGGGGCTTTCTCTATTTAGCACCACTTGAACCTAAATGGGTTCTTGGGAAATGGTTTACCTTCCCCAGATGAAAAGTTGCTTCTTACAGTTCTCATTTCTTCCACTAATCATTTGCCTGCACTTTCATGGTCATATTGCCCTCCCTTTGCTACTGTTCAGTCATCTCTTCCGTAACACCCCTTTGGTGCCTAGAGGAAAACAGAACTAGAGAAGATGATTCAGACAAACTAGAACAGCGCCTGAACTTCCTTCAGTTCTGCATATCCTCTGAAACAGAGCTGGGGAAACTGCCAGCCCAAAGCAGAGCATCCTCACCCAGTGCATTCCCTCACTGTGCCACCCTAACATTACCCCCATTTTTTCTTTGGAAACCAGGAGAATCTCTGCTAAGAAGCACCTGAGGTGATGATTTTTCTGTTGTTCTGAGGCCAAGGGAAGCCTCTGACGTGTCTGGATACAAGGTGGCAAATTCAATTCTTTTAGCTGCTTCTTCACCAGGTCTGTGCTGGCTGCTGATCTGCTACATCCCTGTAGAAAAGGCATGACTGAGGACTCAAGTTGTCAAAACATCACTTGTCTTTTCCACCAACGCTGGTGGAAGCATGGCTGCGCTCAGCCGGAGCAGGGTTGAGGCAGCTTTTAGAGGGTCCCTGTTTCCAATTTAGCACAGCTCCCAGGAGGTATTACATTTCCTGGTGCAGAGCAGAAAACGCTTTGAGATCCTCAAGCACAAAGCCTTGTTGTTTTATTCATTTGTACTGCTGAGTAAATTCTCTTTTCAAGGCTTTCAGTGGGGAAATTTCCTTCAGTTTCTCCATAGCAGAGTCCAGATTAAAGCTACCTTTACTCTTTTAATGTCTAGAAAGCAAGATTCCTTCAAAGACTGGATTTATTTCCGGTATTCCTGGAAGACCTTTTTAATTAAAAAAAAAAAAAAAAAAAAAAGCAACAAACCCCTCTGTTCCTAATTACAAAAGCATTTGCGCTCATCCTCTATTCTGTTGCGCTGTTGGCAAAGCCCCTGGAAGAGCTCTCCAACCTGAAACTTCCAAGGAATCTATTAGGAAACCCACTGCAGCTTCCAGATAACACACTGCCAGCTTTACTAAAAGAGCAATGCTCGAGCAGGCTCATACTTGCATTGCAGTCATTCTTGGCACTCCTGCAGCCTCCTCCATCCAAGTGCTCTGCGCTGCTCATTCCACTAGCTGCCTCTTCCAACCATCCCCACCACAAACCTACACGAGCACCTTCCGGGAG
Source organism: Psilopsiagon aurifrons (assembly GCA_025447955.1). NCBI lineage: Eukaryota > Metazoa > Chordata > Aves > Psittaciformes > Psittacidae > Psilopsiagon > Psilopsiagon aurifrons. Next base: position 25,523 of record JAOEHY010051078.1, read on the forward strand.
CACGTGAAGCACATGCATTTGATAGCACTTCATGAATTGCACCTTATAAAGACTCCCTGCTGTCATTGCCTGCTTTTCCCCAAGAGAGAAACTGAGGCAGGGAGCCAACCGGAGCAGAGCAGCCAGAGAGGTCTTTGCACCAGCGGCCGGGGCAGGCTGGCTGTCTCGTGAACCCGGGACAGGCTCTCTGATGTTTAACATGCTTAACACAGCTCTGTCCCCGAGCACTTGTGCTGCCGTTAAATGACCACAGCCAGGGGTTCTTCTCGAATTTTCCCCAGATTACAACCAGGGCAAGTTTGCTGCTGCTTCACAGCAACGCTCCTCTGATTACAGCCTAGGCTGACAATTATAGTGATTTAAAACCAAACTAATTGTGAAGTACTTTGATCATGCTTAGCACAACTTGTGGTTTGTAGGCTGCAAACAGTTGAAAGGAGCCCTTGGGTTCACAATTTCCTTGAATATAAATTTTATTTTGATGCATAAGGTACGATTTTAATATTAAAATTAACCTGGTGTTTGTTTTCCCCTTCTTCCCATTTCTCCTTTGAATGTTATTGCTGCTGTAATTTTCTCTCCCGAAGCTTAATATTCACCACACAATTTGTTTTAGCTTAAACCCAACTTTACTTATTAATTTGCTTTTACTTAGAAGGATTTTCTATCAAGTTTTCTGTTGGGTTCCTTGGTTTGGGGAATTTTTTGTTTTCTCCATCATAAAAATTTTTAGGTTTGCTTTTTTTTTGGTGGTGGTGGCAAGGTTTTTGTTTGTTTTTCTTCAAAGAACCTGGCCTGGCAATGCAAATGGCTTTCTTGCAGGGCAAAGAGAGAATGCATCCAAGCAGCAGCTCAGCTGACTCCAGACCTGGCTCGCTGTAAGGATCTCTGCTAGCATCACAAAAGTCCCAGCAGCATTTACACTGCATTAATTCAGCCCATGCACAGGTTTTGTTAACTTAGTATGGGAAATAAATCCATCCATTTCTTTCTCCTTTCTTTGCACTATTGAGAGTATAGGACATTTGATTCTGCAACAGCAACAAGCTGCATCAATTGGTTGTGGCCAAAGCTGCCCTGTTTCTTGCCAAGCACTTACAAGGATCCATATTTCAGATCACAATCGTTTGCAGCATTCCTTGAGTATAACTAACAAGATAGCACAGATGCTGACCCTCTTTAGTGAAATTCTGTGTTTCCCTCCATTATATTCTGCTGCTTCTGCCCATTTGTGAAAGAAGCCTCCATTCAGGAATGCTCTGGACTTTTCCTGTCTCCAGCCCAGTGTGTGCTTGCTTTCAATGTGATTTCAGGTACGAGTGGCTGGTTCAAAGGGAGGTGCACATGTTGGCCCCATCCCCAAACTGGCGCCTCTCTGCCTGGGAAACCTGAGAGTTTCTGTCCTTGCTTATGAACCGTGACATCTGCGCATTCCTCGGGCGCTGACCCCCGGGGGCCAGAGGTCACCCCAAGGTCAAGCAGTTTCCTCTTTCACCACCAATAGAGACCTTGACTAGAGGTAAATTATGTTGCAGTTTAAGGAAATAATTTGAAACACTCTTGTAATTATAATAAATTTTGCTGTTTACATTTTAATCTCCAACCCTTTCACCCTCTGCTTCTCTTGTTTAAGGAAAAAGTGGGGAATTCTATATTTAACAGAAAAACTCCTGGCATGGTGGACAGTTGAATAAATAGCTGGAGCTCCAATAACACAACAGCTCTAAGGTCTTTGTCTGCCTTCAGCATGAGCGTGCACTTTTGTAAGTGCAAAATCTACTTAATCTTCAGATAAGTATGTTCATGCAGCAAGAATGGAAACATAATATTGTGTTAGGAATGTCACGTGATTCCCAATTCTCCATGTTGAGTAACTGTAAAGTTACTTGAAGAAAAATCTGAAGCACCTTACTCAGGCAAAATTCCAATTGACTCCAATGAAATTTCGCAGTAAACCAGACTGACTCATGGCTCTAGAAGGAGCAGCTGTTTTACTGAGCAGGCACCGGCGTTTGATCATTCTCTTCTGCTGCTCACAAGTGCTGATGGGCTTGGAAAACCTCTCACTCGGAGGAAAACACTCTAACAATCACAATAAAGCCCTGTTAGCTTTCAGCAGGGTACCATTACTCCATCTGACATTTTAAAACAGGGCCGTGCACATGTACAACTATTCCTCACCTACCTGAGGTGAGCAGCAACACAAAGGTGAGCAGAACCTTTGGAGCAACACAGAGAAGAAGCAGAGCAATTACAGCAGCAAGATCTAAAGTGACGTTAAGAGCTGCAAGAATGAACACTTGAGGGAAAGCAAAGGAAACAAAAAACCTACTTGACACAAAACATGAATTCTCACAGCTAAAACACAGGGCTTTCCTTGCAAGGATACCTGAACTTCATGCCCATCACCACTCTGAATGAAAATGAACCTTCCATCTGTAGGTGTCAGGGGTTTTGCGATCCTACCTCACCCCAAGGGCCCCATTTGTGTGCTACATAGCATGGGCACAGTACAATAAGGCCAAGGAAGCAAACAGAACAAGTGCAATTAGAATCAGTGGGCTCCAGTCTTTGTTCAGTCACAGATGAGATGTGCATCCTAGGGCAGACAACTCAACTTCTCCTTGCTTTAGCAATGACATTTGCAAAGTAGATAAAATAACCACCTTCATAAATTATCTTGAGAGTTACAATTGCAAGCTGCTACTCTTAGCAATATCATGTCTGCCTTAGGTGTTATTACAGAGTGCCACATATTTTGAGAGCCTTGGATAACAACAGCTTATGAAAAGATAAACATTGCCTTCACAAAAGAAAAAAGAAAATATAGAGAAATAACCCAGGTTAAAGGTACTCACCAGCAAACAGGAACCTGCAGCAAGGAACAGTCAGAACAAGAGCAAGGCACCCTAGACTTGACAAGCTTAAAACCTAACCCCCAGTGCAGCAGGGCTCCCTGGGGAGGGAGTTCCTACAACTGGGAAGCTCAGTGCAGCTGGAGAAGTGCTAAGAGAGTTTGCTGCTGTAATGAATAGATCACCAACACCAGGGCATCTTAAAGCACGGGCAAGATAAGGCATGAAACACTGCTTACTGGAGAGAGAAAAGGGAATATAAGGAATCACTGACCAATCCATTTGGTTTTATTTTTATTTACTTGCTCCTGGGCATGAATGGTCTCTGCCCCATGCAGCTCTGCAGGGACAGAGTCAAGGGGCAACTTCAGTTCCTCCCTTCCTGGAGCACAGTCCTGTTTGGGGCAGCAGTATAGCCCTGGCTACCCTGCTGCTGAGCCCACCCATACTTAATTCTGTGAGCTAGTGAATGCACAGGCAGCTGCCTTGCTGTCCTCAGCTGAAATAATCCTGTTCTGGTCTGAAGGGGTAACAGTGGCAGGGAGCAGAAGTGGACCTCTTCCCCTGCAAGATGATGGGAGGAAGGAGTCTCTGCTTGAGAGTGCAGGGAGCAGCAAGACATTGCTTTGAAATGTAGCTGGTAAGTGCTGTCTTCCTGTTGGCAGGCCATGATCTAAGCCTCTTTATCCTCTTATTTTTTGCTTCCTGGGAAGCCCTTCCCTGGCCAGCTGGAATAGGACACTAGTATTTTGGTCTCCTGTCTTGGCACAAAAAAGAGGCCTCTTGTAACAAGCACTGAGGACAGTGTCCTGTGCCTTTGAATACTCTCCCTTGAGACATACACGCAGCCTTCATTCAGATAAGCAAATGAACGCTATGCACTTGTGTCCAGAAGCAGAGTTTCAATCCTCACACTGATCCACATCAATGATTTCAACATAAGATGCTGTTGGCTGGATAGGAACTGGAAGCTCTCCAGACCTCACTTCTGGGCTCTAGTGGAAAGTCTATTTCTTTAGCACTCTGGTGCACTTGTCATACTGCACCAACACAGCCTGATTGTGTAATTCTACCTGCATCCAAAGTCAGCAGCAAAAGTCCCACTGCTTTCAGAGGGAAACCGTTCCAAGCTCTTCATCTTAATTAAGTGACCAAATTAGAAATTAATCAGCCTTCCATTTTCAAAGAGTTGAAACCAGTGATACCCCATGTCTCCTTAAAACAAATGAACCATTTCTAAACACAGTGTATAAAACAAGACTGTACAGAAAAGCATTGAGCTGGCACACAGACGGTAAAACAGAAACTCCTTTATATTGGATGTTGCTGTAGAATCTGGTCAGTTCCCAGGTCTGACCTCACTGACAGTCCATACCGAGCCTGGGAAATGAAATTTGTTTTCTGCAGTACTTGCTTTTAATTCATAATGCCCATCTGATGCTGAGAGATTTCTTAAAAGCAGTCTCCATCTCTCAGTGCAGAGGACATCCCAGCAATAGCTGGAGTTTGACTACAGGGACTAAGAGAGATTTCCTCATCCTTAGTTTCTACGAATACATTAAATTAGATCAGCATCTTCCTTCAGGACAAACCTAGGCAGGTTACTCTTTTGATGCACTGTGTCCATGCCACGTTCCTCTGATGAGCAGGATATGACAGAAATCGTGTAGGAGTTTCCATGGATCCTCCCAAGCAGTAGCAAATATCTGTCATTCCCGTCAGTAGCACTCAGAGACTGGGCAGCAGCGCTGAGGTAGTCCCACTGCAAGCATGTAAACCAGTGGAGACAGCATCCGACTCCACATCGCAACAAAATGTTCTGCTGTTTAACTTCAAAGAGGTTTTAGGAAACAATGTAAAGCAAGGGAAGGCAAGTGGAAACCCGTCATTAAATAGGCTGGACGGCATTTTTGTCCGGCCCTCGGCTGAACCCAGAATTCCTCAGTTGCTTTCCTCAGAGAAGCCAGTGCCTCAGTTGAATTCTAGAGGCGAGTTTCCCTGGGAATTCAGCCACAGGACTCCTGTCCTGCATTAGCTGCAAGCATGAGACAAAAGGATATAACTGAAATCCAAGAAGCCTGGACTAAGGACACGCCAGATTATGAAAGCATCAGGGTACTGTGATCATTAGCAATCTCAGTGTCATGTGCTAAGAACAGGTATTTAAGCAGATCCATGTTCTGAGGATCTTCTCATTTATTTTCCTGTTGACCATGAGACAGGTTATAAGATTCATGCTCAAATCTTCAGCTGCCTCTCCCATTTTCTCTCCAGAATTGCGAGCTGTAAGCCCCAGACACAGATGGCATGGATATGAGGAGCAGAGATCACCATCAGTAGAGATTACTTTGCCCAGTAATACATACATCAGGGTAAGACTTGTTTGATTTCATCCTCCAAGAAGCCAGCAAACCTCCTAGTGGCAAACACATTAGAACCCACTGGTTGCTCAGAGCATTTTCTCTTCTTGCATCTAAACATGGATGATCGTGCATGACCAAGTGTCAGTCACCTTGTAAGAGGGCTGTTCTCCTGTGGGGAGATGGATGGAGGGACAAGAAGAGAGATGGGGAAACATTCCCTGCAGAACCTCTGTACCCAGCTGAGCCAGGTCCAAGGTACCAATGACGAATGTCCAGCCAGGAAAAGACAAAACAAGATTGCCTCCAAGGAGTACCCAAGTTCTTGCCCTTTTCCAAATTCTACAGATTTACAAACCTGCTCTTTCCTTCCGTGGAGATGTTTGAAGTCTTTTGTTTTCCACCCCTCCTTTCTGAGCATTCGTTTCCTTCTCTTACCACCCTAGTTTTGATTCTTTTCTTGTAACTGATTACTATATCTCTGATTTCAATTTAGTGATTAGAAATATAACAGAAAGAGTTTGCACCACAGGTTAAAGACTCAATGTGATTTATTCTACTTCTTTCTCTTTCTTGAAATAGCCAAGTTAGCTGTTAAAATGTTTTGGTAGGTATTCAAAGAAACCCAAAACTCAGGTAATCCTGTGGCCCACAGGAGAACATTGTGGGGAGGCAGATGGAGGGCAGCTGATTCATCTTTCTAATCTCCACATTTCTGTCAGTGTTTTGTACCCAAATGAGAAGCAAAACATGCTGCCTGCTCTCAATGTGCTGTCCTGGTTGCCTGTAAAGCAAAAACTGGTTGTGTTGGGATAAACTCCTTGCCTGAGCTTTAAAACAGTTCCAGGAGTGGAAGTGGTCTGTCCTAGCCAACAGCTGAAGGAAAACCAGAGCACAGAGTATGCACCCTGGCACAGGGGGGCAGAGCTGACATACCTCATGTTCTCTTCTGTCTGACTCCAGATAGACCCTTAGCCGTTTACCAAGGCTGTTGCAACAGTGAAAGGGCTCTAACCCCTGTGGTACTTGTACAGTATAAACTTTGCCCACTCTCTCCTTTATCAAAATAGCTATTCTTTTCCTGAATTGGGGCAAGCTATTTGGGCTCTGGCGTTTCTCTCACTTACTCTTCCTGCAAGCCACAGTTCAGGAACCCACTTCTGCTTCTGTTCAGGCAGTGCAGATTATTCATGTCTCTGTTGCCTGACTTAACCCCTTTTAGCTCCTATATCCCCATCAAATGTATAACTTTGGCTCTGTTATGTAGGTCAGTGCTGTCAGGAACCAATGTGTATGTGTCCTGATGCACTTGACGTCTAAAGAAGGAGGGAACAGCAAATTTTCATAGCAACTGAAGAAGCCACAGTAGAGAAAGGAAGGATTGCAGTCACATTTCATGTACCGCCTTACAATGAGCATGTAAAGCACCTGGCACCAGTAGCCCCTGCCTCATCTGCTGGGAGGCACAGTGGCAGCCCAGGAAGAGTGGAAATCTCTCCAGGACAGATATTTATGTGAGCGACCTGTTCAGCCAGTGAAATCATTTTGAGCAACAAGACAGCTTTTTTCAGTCTGAAGAAATCAGTACGTTCACCCCAGCCACTATTTATTTTATAAGTGTCCTGCATATAATGAAAGGAACAATCTTTCTTACCATCTGCCTTACTGAAAGGCACATTTTGTGTGTCGAACAGTTTTAGAAAGCTAATGGCAAAGTGCACATTACTAGCCCAGCAGTGAAAGCATTTGTAAACATCATCATCATCAAAGAGGCCTAGAGCTGCAAAGGCTGTTTTTTGCCTTGTGAGTTTATGTCTGTAAATGACTAATTGGTAAAGTTTTATCTGCAGAAGGTGGTTGGTGGTGGAAGATATTTACAAGACAGAAAAGCAGGAAATAATTCATCTTGGGAAGCTGAACCTAATCTGAGATGCTCATGAATTAAAATGAGCTTAAAAAAAAAGAGCCTTTCTTTTAGAAAATATACATAAAAATACAGGTTTAATTTTATGAAAGAAGAAATGGAAAGGCATAGGCAGAGGCTGTAAAAACCTGGAAAACAGGTGACAGTAAAACTCTGTCTCTGTCCAGTCTCTGGCTGCCCAACCATGCAGGAGACACCATGCAGGAGTTTTTTGGGCTGGGGGAGTTGAGCACTTGCACCCCCTTGCTCCACTTGCCATTAACATGTTGAAAACAAATGGGATACCAGACTTAGAATGAAACAATGGCTCAGCCCTGGAAAATAACCGCTTACATGTTATTGCTTTATTTAGTATCATCCTCCAGAAGTTATTCTTCTTTGAATGAAAACAAAAAAGAAAGAAAACTGGTCTTGTAGGCTGGAAACCAGTATTTTCCTTTAGGCTATGACATTGTTAAAATCATTTCAGATGAGCTTGGTGTTTAGTCTTCACTGCAGGAAACATTGCTCTACCTGTCTGAAATAGCTCTTATCAGGAAAATAACGCTCACTACCTCTGCTGAAAAATCCAGGGGCAACTCTTTAAAACAGTTACACAATCTTTAAAAGGTACACAAAATAAAAGAACAACAAGGATGTTGGAATCCCCATTACTGAAATGGCCTCCTAGGCTTTCATTGGGTTATGGATGTATTTAACTAATAGAAAACATTTCCCAGTCTGATTCCTGTCTTAGAAGCAAAATAGGGATAATTTAGTATCAGGAGTGATTAATGTCATTTACTTCCCCATTTTGTTATAGCTGTTACTGAATTTAAAATGCTACTCACAAATTAAATATTTTACAACCATTTTGCTCCTAATTAGTTGCAGATCAGAGATTTCCTTTAAACATAATGGCTGGTTGGGGGGGGGGGGGTTGCAATGCACACTGGTTTTTTGCAATCACTTTTGACATTTGGAGAATTTGTTTAATTTTGTTTCCTTTCTGTTCAATGAGATGAGCAAGCATGATCTCTCTGGAGTGGTCTGTTCTTAAAAGTGTGGTTTAAGGACACAACATCCTTTAGCATATTAATTTGCACACTTTGCCATATACACATTGGCTTTTAAGGATCTGAATTAATGTAGCTTAAAGAGATGTTATCTTGATTGTTATTTGGATCAGGATAGTTTAACATGCCCGTAATAAAAAACACATACCCTGTCACATAATGATACTAAAGATTTGAAGGATTTCTTTTGATAGCATCTTTTAATGAAATGCTTAATTCACATAAGAAATGGGGAAGCAGAGGTTGCACGTCCTCTCTGTGAGCAGCAGAGAAAAGCTGGTTACCCCAGCAGACTAACAAATGGCAGTTTTAGGATGCTAGTCACTTCTGAAAGTTGTACTGAAGCTGAGATAGGTCTGTCAAGAGCCAGGTAAGAGCAGCAGACAAACTTTGTACTGTATTTGAGTCAAACCCTGTTAGACAAAGCTTATATGCTCATTTAAGAAACCCTGATTATTTTAAGTATTATCAAGGTGTTCTTACAGCGTAGAACTTTAGTTTTGGTTTCAATCCCAACAGAGCTGCACCTTTCTTCTCTTAGATTTTTACACAGGGAAGAGAAAAACTCTCTGAGCTAAACAAAATGATGCCTGAAGTTCCCACTGCCAGGTCTTAACAGGGCAATTTTTCTCTGGAATTCTTGACTCCTTAAAGGACTTTTTGTGGTATCCGCAGTACCAAAGTAGCTTCCTTCTAAGCTTAGGTAAAAAAAAACTTGCTATCTCTGGTTTCTGCAACAAAGTCCACGTCTTCCTCTTCATTGGTAATATTAAATCAAGTATTTGGAAGACTTGGTGAACTGGTTCTGTCCTGCAGTCACTTACATGTTTCTCTAGCTCCCTGTTAATTTTGCCCCAGCAAAAAACCAAACCCTCCTTGAAAGCATTGTTAATTCCTCCCAGTTTTTCTCTGCCTACTGGAATTGCCCAGCCATGAAATCCTTCGAACATCCTCCTGCCATTGGAATAGTGGTCCTTTCTTTGCCTTCCTACAGCAGCTTTCCCATGGGACATTTGCCCACCTTAAACCATGTGCAATATCCTACAGCAACCACACACAGGATGCCCCTTCCCATCCAAATTCAAACGTTTGCTCCTTGATCATCCAAATATTGATTTAAACAGTCTTTGGTGTCGTTTGGGGAAAAGCATTTAAATGTTTTAATTGCGGACTAAGTCCACTACTAGGGATACTCAGAAGATTGAGACAAACAGGGATCCTTTGCACTCTGTTAGCTAGTGTCCTATTCCCTGCAGCAGCTACTAAAATCATTTCGTCACAAAGATAACATGTTGGATAAGGAACATTTTAAAATGTTTTGGGAAGATACTGTTTTACCTGTTTGGCCTGAACAGATGATTTCTACAACCTAAATTCCATCTTCACCGACAGAAAAAGCTCCTATTCTCGAAGAGAGTGTTATAGTGAACCTTGTCTGAATTTGTCCTGGGTTTGGTCACAGGCACCTAACAGGTTTGAGCTCTCATTGAAAAAATCATTCTTCTTCTGGGATGGTTTTTTTCCAGGTACAGATTTCAACTGGCATGAAGAAGCTTTCAAGCTCTCACAGAAATGTTCCCAGCTACAGATTGGTATATCTAACCAGTTCCTATGTGTATAAACACCAACATTTCATTGCTATTTTCCTCCCATTGACATGAAAGGCATACATAAACATGCTCAAGAGCTAGCAGTGTTGACTGAAATATTTCTGAAGAGTCTTTTACACCTTAAGCACCCGCCACTTTCCTGTGGCTAAATGCACAATGTGTGTGAGATACTAACCAAGGAAATTCTGTAATTACAAACATTACTGAGGGGGCTTCTTTATTCATTTATTCCTCTTTTGCCAACAAAGTCTTGCTTAACTAGCTCAGTATCTTTCATTAGAAGTGATGAGGAATGTTAGATTATAATTAAAGGTAGGTGTGCTGCTCAGTTAAGCAGAGGTGCCTGCAAACTGGATATGAAGTAAAAAGTGATGTTTTAAATACAGCTGAACCACTAATCCTTGATGGACTTCAACAATCAGAATACAGCTTGAGAGAAAATAATTTAACTAAATGGCAATATTAATTGTTTTGGAGTTGTGAGAAGAGCAAACCACACAAGGTTTAAGGCTAGGGGAAATTAATCTTGAAACAAAGTTTTTAATAAATGTTGTTTAAAATTAAGCTTCTCTGATGCTAGTGAGCAATACAAAGATTGAATTTAACTTTGGAACCATTCACTGAGGCTGCAAGCTTAAAACAAAGTTATATTGGTTAACAGCTAAAAGCAATGGAAATGAGTTTTCAATTCAGTTCTAGAATGCAATTCAGTAGCCATGCCAAGCAAAATTGTGAACACTTCTTTCTGCAGTTTTCTATTTTGCTTTGAAATGACAGTTTATGGGGTAGTCAAACCAAGATCATAGTCACATGTTCACCCCTCCAAAACCCCAAAATTAAAGCTGAAGCTTCGCAAGCCTTTCAAACTAAGATGTTTGATAATCAAACCAGAATTTCATAATTCCATTTGTATCAATCAGCTCCTTTTAAATATACCAGCAGCATCTGCACAAGTGTTTACAGGTGGGGTTTTGGAGTTAAAAGGAAAGGAAAGGCTATTTTCAATGTTTAGCAGAGAAACAAACACCTCTGCTAATACTGCACTCACACCTCAGCAAACACACAGCTATCTCCATGTTCAGCCCATATTTTACAGACACCATAAGAAAGAGAAAACCTTTCTAACTATTCATTTTCATATTAAATTCTGAACTCAGAAGTGAGATGTACCCCTTGGATATATCTCCCATAATACCCTGCTGATTCCTCCCGTTTGGTCAGGGCAAACAGAATCATATTAATTGGCAATTCTGCTGGGGATGAAGAGGTGGGGTTTTACTTCAGTTACTTTTCCTGAATGTCAAACAGATTAGTGCACTAAAATGTCTGGGAGATAAATACGCTGCAGCTTTCAAACAAATGAAATGCCAAAATTGTTTGTTAAGCTAAATTCAGTGAATGAAGGAAATAACTGTCCTTTTTCTCTGAACTGCAGGTCATACACTTTGGTTTAGGTTGGGGGTTTTTTAACTGTTTGGAAAAGCCCCTAAGAAATAGGTTTGGAAAGAAGAACTGAATCCCAGGCTTTGCTTAGGATTCAGTTTTGTGGATTGTCTTTAAAAAAGCTACTAATAAAAGATAATAGCTAAAATAACCTGAAAGTTCTTCCTGACACTAAAACAGAGGCAGATCCTGAAACACTTTCAAATGCACGTTTTGTAGCTGCAGTGCACTCCTAAAAAACTGCTTCAGATCTTTCACAGCACAGCTCTCTCCTCTCCCTGTCCTTTTGAAAGCACATTTAATTGTTTGGTACAGCAAAATGACCTTTTAACTGGTGCTCCAAAATGAGTTTAAAGTACAATCCACAGAATTTTGTGGAGCAGCACATCCTAAGAGTTTTAAGAAAGCATTTTATTTTGTACATATTTTGTTTCAAATTGTACATACAAAAGCTTGTGCCATGGTGAAAGGATGAACTTTCTGGAATTAGCTAATCCTGAGACATATTCTTTCTATTTAAAATTTGGTTTGTAACAAAGAAACATGAGTTCTCTAAAACATCCTGGAAACCTTCTTATTGTGTATTCTGGACAACACAGAAAGAAGTGTTGCAGGTTAGTGTCAATTAATACAAAATGTGTGGGCAGTTTTAGCTAAATAAAAATCTTTGAATAAAATTGGGAAATATTTGAACTACAATTTAAACAAAATTTCACATTAAGCTCTCTCTAAAGAAAAGCTCCGTGATTTTAATAGTAGGAGATAGAAAAAAAATATTTAAAATACTTTAAATGGTTTTTTTTTTCCCATATACAGCTCCACTTAAATTGTCCCATTCAAAGTCGTGCACTTTTGAACCAGTAAACTCATTCTTCAGTTAGTGTTACACTGATAAACTAATTTCAAACAAATGTAACTCAGCGCCAACACACAATTTCAACAAGAAGCAGAATTACAACAACAAATATCAAACAAACTATCTGCCTGTTTGAGCCTGTGTGAAATCTGAGATAGGTAGATTTCTCAAACAATTATTATAGGAACTTTTGGCTGTTTGTTGCTTTGGAGCTTTTTTTTTCTGTTGGATGCAGTGATGTTACCTTTTACTGATGGAACATTTGCAAGTTGCTCTTTTTTGTTAAATTTTAGATTTAAAGGAATCTTCAAGGCACAGCTATGAATTTGCTTGTAAATGATGACTAAGAATGACTTGCTTTCTAAGGAGAGAACATAGCTATTCACTTTCATAGCCATGCCAAACCTCTGCAGTATTTCTCTGAGCTAACCTTTATCCCCTTTCTGGACTTGTATTGGTCTCTGCTAGAAAGCAAGTCAGCTGTAATTACTTACAGGTGAGTTATTCCATACTAATGAAATAGCTCTATGAAAACTGTGTTATTGAATTGAAATGTAGATGGCAGAAACACATTGATTTATTTTGCATGGATTTTTAAACGCTTAACAATCGCTCACTCTCCCCTCAGTGCTGAAGAAATTAAGATCCAGCAGAGAAGGAAGTGAAGTCCACTTGTAAGTTAGACTGGTATCAGTTTTGCACGGTTTGGGGGCAGAATGAAAAATAAACTTGGTTTAACAGTTTCCTAATAAAACGTCTCATTTTTTTCTCTCCCCAAGCCCGGCGCTGGCCGCAGCAAGCACAGCCCCTGCGCTCTCACCTTCCTCCTGACACTGACTGAAAGATGAATTTGTTTACTCTGTTGTGCTTTTTTTAAAAGTGTGGGTAACTCCACCCATAACTCTGCAACTTCCCACTCACCCCGTCCTTTTTAACCTCTTAAGCACTGCTCCTGACCCTCCAGCCTCCCTGCCACTGCAGCAGGCGTCTTCAAGCCAGACCCATTTTATTGACCAGAACCAGCCTGAAACATCCAGATCCCAACTGCAGCCCTCTCCGAAAGTGCCCCCAGCAGCTGTGAAAACAGAGTCTCGTTCTCCACCGGCCCGAAGGTGTCTTGGCCTGGGGTTGGCAAGAGGAGCCAACTGCCCCTTCAGTGTGTCTGCAGGGACAGGATCGCTCTTATGGGGCTCTTTCTTCTCCCTTTCTCTCCCTATATATTATATAGATATATAATTATTATTTTTTTTTTTTTTGGCGGGGGAGGAACAGGATTTTGTTTTGTTTTTACAGCAGCCATCCAGAGCCCTGGGTATTGATTTTCGGGCACATGAAAGGGATTTTTTACAGGCCTTCCCTGTGGAAGGGAGCAGCAGTAAAAGGTGATACCACCCACTCCGAAGGAATGCTGTGCATGCAATTAGGAGCAAGCTCCCAGCCAGGGGGTTAGAATTCAAAGCAAGGCAAAAGCTCCCCACCTCCCACAAACAACAAATCCATTAAAACTACCAAAGCCATCAATACTAATCAATGCATCCAGGGGTCATTAACTATTTCGGTGCTCGGACTGGATTTTCTTTCACTTCCTCCTCTCCTCCCTGCCCAGCTCCGCCGCCGCGGGGGCTGCATCCCTCTGGTGAAATTTTCCCAATTTTGGGTCTGCTGGTGTTTTGTTTTACCACTTTTCCCCAAGCCCGTAGCCGGCCGGGCACTCCAACCAGCCTCATTAAATACCATTGAGTGCAACTGACTTCAAAGGGCTGGTCAGGAGCTGAGGGAGCGCCGGGATGGGCGATGGGAAGCGTCCCCGGGGCAGCCCTGGCCGCGTCCTCCCGCCGGCCCGGGGCACGAGGGGCGCGCCGCGGGTCGGGCGCCGCTGCCCGAAACGCAGAGCTGAACTGCGTACGGCGCTGCTGACCGCGCTCCGCATCTGGGGTGTAGTGTGTAAGCCCGTCCTGCTGATGCAGCCGCGATCTGAGCAGAGGCCTCGTATGTTACACCGTATCTGGGGCGAGGGACGTGCCACTATCAGTCACGCCGCGGTGTCTGACCGCTACCGCACCGGTCTCTTAACACCAGGCACCCCGTGGGAGTATGTGGTTCCTTTATGCTCGGTGACAGGGGAGAGCGCCTTTATACACGCAAAGGGAAGCAAAGCGACTTCACATCCCTAATCCCACAAGGTAGTGGGGTTTTACTGGCACTGAGGGTCCCAGCGCACCTTGGGCTTCATCCTCCCCGCTGCAGTGGACGCCTTGTGTGCCCCATGATGGCATGACCAGGACTCCACGTTATATTCTGCCCAATATCCACAGCTCTGCACATCACCGTGACCCTAAAAAGCAGATGGTGCCATTTGTTTTATGATTAATACAGCCACCCAAACATTTAGTCCTTCATTAAAATGCTGTGGTGTGTACACAGCTCCTCCAGAGAGTTCCTGCAATTTATATGTTTTATTAAGCCACCAGAGTCAATAGAAATGACCTGCTTTTTCATACAAACAGAGCAACCTTCAGTCTCCAGTAGGAGATAGATGGGGTCTATGACCAGGGCTTTGTAGATCAGATTTGTAGGGCTTTACCTCAGGGTACAGGAGAGGTTAGACAAAGGAGGAAGATGAGCTGAGTTCAGACCCATGTGCCAGCTTCTCCAAGTAGCCAGTTTTGCATTTAGTTTTGCTGTGCAACATCATTGAGAGCAACAGCCTCTGCCTCCTGCCTGCGCTCACCAGGAGTGCTGCTGTGCTCTGGCATTGTCCTGCAGTAGCTTCTTGCAATATTCCGATTTATTCCTCACTTTTGACTTGTTCTTTATGGGTGTTCAGTAATCACAGGCTACAGCACAAGAGCCTCATGTTTTGATATATAGCATGTATTTGACTCTGTGCTGATGCCCCACTCTTGGGAATCAATGAGATCAGAGAGGTTCCAGGGACTCAGTATATCTCCTTCCAGACACAGGTTGCTCCCTTCAAATCTGTTGCACTCCTTTGCCCTCCCCCTTAGTGAGGTGCTGGTTGAGCACCTTCTTCACCGCTTTTGGGCATTTCACACTACAGCTGGTGCACAGGTAACGAAGTAAGTGGAAAGTGGGAACAGCAGCTGCCTCATGCCACAGCTGATGATTTGCAGCATGAGGTTTTGTTAAATTCTCACAAAAGGGCAATGAAGACACAAGGAAGAAAAGTGGTTTTTCTCTGCTACAGCACCTGTAAATCTCAGGCTGAAGATTTGTTTCAAGTGGCAGACAGCCTAATAAATCTGGCCAGTCACAGTCTGCTCACTGGTCTCAGCTTTTGCTGCTGCAAGGGAATTGCTTGCTGTGTTACTGATAAGAGGGATCCAGTGACAGACGGGATCAAAGCTTCTGTGAGGGCAGAGAAAGGTCCTGGGCATCCACATCGCGGCTGCTGCCACTGCTTTTCTTTGAGAGGCAAATGAGCTATCCTAAAACCTGTTTTGAATCTCTGGCCAGCGCAAGTGGGGAAAATCTGCCAGGCAAAGGAGAGAGGGAAGGAGGGAGTAAATCATTCTCCTTCAGTGCAAACCTGGTACTTTGAAGGAAGCATTAGTGCAGTTTATGCTCTGAAAGTGGATTCTGTGTTCTGGTAGTCTGCCTTGTGCCTTTGCTGGCATTGAGATGCTTTACAGGTGCATGGAGGCTGTAAGGCAAACCGGTTGCCTCGGATTATTACAGCAGTGCTCTATTCAGTTGTTTAATGTGTTCAGCAAGGAGACTGCTACCCTTCTTTTGGAGAAGGACCTTGTGATGTGTTACTCCTGTTCTGAGTGCAGTGTTTCCCAGGGGCTGCAACTGTCCAGTGCACAGCGATGCCTCATAGGACACAGCACAGGAAGCCTCAGCACAGAGCCCATGTGCCTCATGATATGCCAGATACAGATTCTCACAGACACCCCACACCCTTGCTGTCCTGCTCATAAACCAGATGTTGCAAGGTTGGTTATGACCTGCATAGCACTGACCACACTTGGCCATTTAAAAGGTGCAGATCCCAGTGCCACATCTTGGTAGCCACAGTGGAACAACAGCAAATAAAGAACATGGTACAAAACACAGGTTCTGTACCCTCATACCTGTCCTACACACTTGACTTGTTAGTGGTGCTCTGCCAGCCTTTCTGAGACTCCTGCCAGCATGTATTCAGTCCGTTTGGCCTGGTACTCTGGTAGCTGAGCTTCTCTGCAGGCAAGACAGCAAAGTGCGTGTTCTAAGCCTGCCTTTTCCCTGGCTGTGGCAGTGTCCATTCCTCCAGGGAAGGTGCATGGCCTCAAAGGCAGCACTGTTGCCTGTAGCCAATGACTTGTATTAGAGAGGCTTATTAGCCAGCAGTAGTACTGAGGAAGCCAAGCTGCAGTACTTGGCTGGGGATATGGCTTTCTGGTCCTGTGCATCACAGGTTCTTGAGATATAGTCTGGTTTTCCCACTGCTGCCTTGAAGCTCACAGGTGATGCCCAGTGGACATCAGCCACCTTGCTGTCTTTCTCAGAGAGTGTGGGAATCCAGCTCTGTATCTTTGCTAAATTACCACTTTTCTTCTTTGAGTGGGGATAATAAGAGCTAACAGTGATGCACTCTCATGCCCATTTGGCTTCAGGCACCCAGCATGGCACAGTCTAGAACACTCATCCCTGAGATACATCACAGAGAGCAAAAAAAGATCTAATATGTTAAAGCACGCTTTTATCTGTAATCTGTTCTAGTGTGGCTACCTAAAGGAAGAGAGAACAACAGAACAAAGTAAGTAGATTTCTTTAAGATAAAGCTAAGCTTTATCTTATTACATAGCTTTATCTTGTTACATAGCCAGATTTTTCCTCTGAGACCTGCAGTTTAATCTGGGGGCAGGGAGGCACTAAGAAACTCATCAGTGTTACCATATTCTGGATATTGGTATAAAGACTCTTGATCTTCATTACATCAATGTATTTTTTCTTCCTGTAATGCCTTTGGGTTCACTGCACCTCTTAAAAAAGCCTGCAGTTAGCGTGGAGGGCTGCCCGTGGACCTGGCGGCATGTGTCAGAATCCCTGTTTGCAATGGGTCTCTGCTAAGTCCCACTGCAGAAACTGTCCCATCTGTATTTCGGCTGAGAACTAACAAAGCTTTTTTTAAATCAGGGCTCACACTGAATGCCTCACCCCAAGTTTTGCTTTCCTGTACTGTTGCTGCCTGGGTTCAAGCAGCAGAGCTTCACTTGCCCAATCTCCCCTGAGGCTTTGAGAAATAGGGCCACCCATCTTCCACTTGTCTCCCACACTGGTATCACCTGAGGCTCCTACTTGCTGCCATTCTTTTTTCCAAGCAGGCAGAGTTCAGGCAGCAGGGAACTGTTAAGAGCTTCATTAGTCAGTATGGGTTGCTTTTTGAGGTTGCTGTGCCTGAAGTGAAAGCATCTCGATATGCCCATGAAGAGTGACCAACTGTTGCCAGCCAAAGTGACACCCCTGCTCAGGTTGGACTCTCACTTTGTGTGCTGGCAGGGCATCCTACAGTGGTACAGAAATGTTTTCCTTCTCCTTGAAATAGAATCATAGAATAGTTAGGGTTGGAAAGCACCTTAAGATCATCTAGTTCCAGCCCCCCTGCCATAGGGAGAGATGCCTCACACTAGACCATGTCTGATAAGGCTCTGTTTAACCTGGCCTTGAACACTGCCAGGGATGGAGCATTCACAACTTCTTTGGGCAGCCTGTTCCAGTGCCTCACCACCCATACAGTAAAGAACAACTTCTTTAAACTGAACTTCCCCTATTTAAGTGTAAACCTGTTACCTCTTGTCCTATTGCTACAGTCCCTCTCCAGCATCCTTGTAGCCCTCCTTCAGATATTGGAAGGCTGCAATGAGGTCACCACAAGTAGCCCAAACATACTGAGCCCTTGTCTTCAGAATAATTTAGTAGGGTTTTGTCAGAGGGCTGAGTTTATGAGAGGGTGAAAAAAGGCTTTTTCATCACCAGGAGGCTCTCCAAGATCCTTCTGAGAGAGACAATTGCTCACTGCTGCCAGGATTTGTTTTGTTGTAATATTAATGATCTCTCTGGGCAGCTTGAGTTTCATGTGCACATCTTTTTAATAATTCAGATAAAAATAGCTAAGGTATAACTGCAAAACAGTCATTCTGTGTTTCAGTTTGGATTTAGAAAAGGGGTTAATGGTAACTTCAATGACATACAAAGGTACAAACATGTAGGAAATGTAAACCATCCAGCATCTAAACTACTTCCATACTATACAAAATTATGTGTATCTAAGTCCACATTAAGTACAATTCCAGTAGTTCCCCAAGTTTTACCTTGCACTTTCTGGTAAACAAAGCCATAACAAAGACTACACACTTTTATAGTCAGATCTTTCATGTAAAACTTTCTTGGTAGGAGAACAGTGTTGGTAACCAGCTACAAACTGCTTGCCATAGCCCAGTGCAGTGGTTCCCAGTCTTTGCCCATTCGTAAGTGCTCTCCCATTGACAGCATCCTCAGAAGAAGTAATATTTGTAGTATATACTGTCAAGACCTGGTTGGCATCTCTGAGCTGCCACATGTCTAACAGCTGTAAGGCAAAGCTGTGAATTAAACCCCAAATTTCAGTGCTGGACCTATGCTTCATGAGAGGGCATTCAGGGTAAATGTGCTAACTCTGGCAGTTAGTTTCATGAGGTAGATATATTCTTCTCAGGTTTCCTTTTTTTTTATGCTTTGTTTAGTTTGACTTTCATATGACTCCAGGTTGTATGTGCTTATCTAATTCAGGAAAATAAACAGGTTTTTTATGTCTTCTATTATTGCAAGCTTTTACACTACAGCTACTGTACAAGGCAGTATTTGAAGTTCAAGCTCCAAGTTGTTTCAGGGTTGTTTTTTTTCCAAGTTAACACGTCTCATGAGGATGCAACGGAGGTTTTTGGATTTCTTAGGGGAACACTAATGGTCTTCACGATCCTTTTAAGAAGAAAAAATAAAGATTATTTTAGAAAAAGTGAATATTGATTATATTGCTGGAGTGACTCCATGGGGGAATTAAAGCACAATAAAATGCAGACAAAAATATACATATTGCATTCCTAATGCATTGAGAGGTGACTGTGCAATTAATGCATGTGTAAGTCAAGACAGGTCAGGTGATTTTACAGCACAGGTGAAATCCCAGCCCTTCTGGCTAGAATAAAACATGACATTTTATATTGCTTCAAGAAAATGGGACATGTCTACAGTCTACTGGTAGCACAAGCCTTGAATGATTAGGATTTTTTTCCTATAACCTGGAAGAAATGGGAAATACAGCCTGATTTTCATCACAAAACCATGATCTGAAAATAATGTTATCTTTATTCAAATGTATAGTACTGTTCAGCCTAAGCAGAATCAAATTATTTTGAAAGGATTATAAAAGCAGGTTTCTACTTTCCATTGGAGAAGGGGCCAGGGAAAATCTGTGGTTATGATGGTAAGACAGTGCACTACATAAAAATACTTTTTGGTCACTCATCATGAAGCAGGAAACAATGCAGCAAAATTCACCCCAGGCTAGAAAATCAGAAAAGTTATTGTGAGACAGCACAGAAACAAATAAACCACAAACTCTGCTTTAGAGGTACTGAAGCATGATTGTACACCATGTGGTACCACTCCCTCGCAGGCTCAGCAAAGCCCAGCAGAGGCAGTAAGGGAGAAGCAGTGCCCTCAGCAGTTTGCAGACTTCAAAGATGAGGTGATGGGGCAGAAAAATTGTGCATTTGGGCTTCTGCATTTTCCCTTTAACAAGATAATGTTAGTAATTCTGCTAAATAAATGCTGACTCTCTGGGCATCTTGGAGTAGATACTGAAGAAGTTTTGCTCTAGGTTATTGCTCCTGATAAAAGGGAATTAAATGCAAAGAAGTAAGTTGGAATACATCTGTATGTGGCATGGTAAAAGATCCTTCACATTAACATAGGGAGCAAATTAGTACAGGAGCTGGAGCAACTCATGATTACCAAGTGACCAACCCTTAGTTTGAAGTGAGAGGAGTGCTCCTTTCCTTCCCAGGAGCTCAGCAAGGGTGTGGGCATTTACAAGACGACACAGAAGGATAATGTGCAAAACCAAGTGTGAGGCTGGGGATACCTGAACTGCTAGGCTCCAGCCTGACCCAGAGACACTCTCCCAGCCATCAGTAGTTCTTCTTTGAAGGCACACTTGAACCTGACTGCCCTCTGTAACTTTACTTCACATTTTGCATCTCCATCAGAACTGTATTTGTCTTCCAGGCACCACACTTCTTCCTTCTACAGTTTCTGGCTTTAAAATGAGAATGGCTGTCCCCCATTCCATGTACTCCTGGGTGCATCTCAAATCCCTGCAACTGCAGTATGTGATGATTCATGTTCCATCTCACTTTTTCTCTTCCCATCTGCTTCAGCAGGCTGGCTAATTACAGAAGCTGAGCCTTCTGAACCTCTAGGCTACATGTGACTGTTCCTTTGGAGTGTTTCTTAGAAGCGTGTGGAAAATAAGCTGTTTTTTTCTTTTTTTTTTCTTTAATTACAGCTGAGATTTCAACATAATGAAAGAACTTGAGAAGCCATTTTCAGAAAAATTTTCTACAAGATAGTCTTTATTCTTATCTCCACTCATAGCCACTGTACATTTCTTTCCCCTCTACTTTCTTCCTCCTTTTCCTAGGAACCTGACATAAAGTGTTTGTGGAAAATAAGTAAAGAAATTGTCCTTCAAAAATGACCATTTATTGTCACTGGATGACGAAGGAACAATGAGCAAAGAGATAGTGTAACAGGACATGATGGAATTCAAGTTCTGTTTTTATTTTACAAGGAAATTAAATGCAAATCTCTTCTGAGGCTCTCACAAAACTTCAATTGGGTTTTAGTGAAATTAATGTTTTAATTATCTGAAACTGTTGTTCCACAACACAGGTTGAGCCAACCTTAAAGCTTACTGCCCCTCTTCAAGGGGCTGTTCTGCCCCACCTTCTCCCTGGCCATGTGCTCCCTCCTGGCACTGCTCACCTCCTGGCTGGCACTAGTCCTCAATATGGGGAAGATTCAGCTCCTTGAATGGCAAAACCATGAGCGGTGCCTCAAAGGAAAAAAAAAAAGGAAAAAACATATATTTACAATTCAGACAAACATCAGCCTCAGTGAAGGGCTGGGACTGGGACAGCGCGGAGCACTGGGGGAGACATGAGACAACACAATGAGCCACAACACAGCTGAATAGCTGAGACCACCCAGACCACCATGGTTGGCTCTGCTGGACTTCTTTTGGGCAGATCAGCTCCTTGCCCTGATTGCAGTGCTGCAGAAACAAATAGCTGGGAACAGGAGAATCAGGGGTCTACAACCAGAAACAAACACAGAGACTGAAAAAAAGCCGGACCCAAATACAACTTCCTCAATTTCAAGGTGAGAATCACCTCTTGCCTCACCCCTAGTCCCAGGTGTGTGCCTGATGCTGTAACATGACTTTATCTCCTACCACCACTATTCCCGTAAGCATTAAACTTCATACTCACAAACAAGTTTCAACAGGAAAGCCAAAAGATTTGCAAATTTGACTTAAATGCTGTCCCCTTCAATAGCACCTATTAAATTTCGACAGAACTGGGCTAAGAGAAGTGTGAAATCTCGATTGGTTTCCTGTGCATAGATTAAGAAAAAACTTTCTGCAGCATGAATATGTAGCGTGTACTCAGTGCACAGTACTCAACTTAATTACACTGTGCCAGAAGTGCACATTTATGAAGAATACAAGGATTTTTTAATAAAAAAAACAAAACAGCTAAAAAGCAAGGTGTAAGATATTCTTGCACTGTTTATCTTGCTCAAATTATCTCTAGTGCAATCATTTACATTCTAGCTTCAAAACAGATTGTTTTAACCAGAGGAATGAAATACAGCCAAACAGATAGGACACTCCACCAGGAGAGTAATCCTGAGGGCTAGACACTGAGGAGCGAGAACACGGGGACATCTGGAGACTTGCCATGGGTACACAAGTACCTGCTTAAGCAGTCCGACCCCTTGGCCCACACCACTCACTGAACTCTCCCAGGTTGGCAAGGCTTCCATGTATGTGTTGAAGCAGAATGTCAGGTGCTTGTGATAAGTTTTTTGTCAAAAACCGGTATCCACAGCCAATTAGGTCCATGTGCTTGTTGCCTCAATGCCAACCATTGTTAATTAGGTACCTGATCCCTCTTACCAGATATAGAGAACCAAGCAGCATCAAAGGGTTTTTGTATTAAGTGCAATAGGAATAGCAGTGAAAAAAATACAGTTCCTTCCCCAGACAGCTCACAGGTTAATGAAAAACTACAAGCAAGCAACAAGCAAGTGGGAAGAAAGGAAAGGATGAGAAAGCCAGGACAACAGCTGGTCACACAAACCTCTGGATATAAGGCTTTTAAAGCAAACAAAAATTAGCTGTTCTATTCCAGTTTTATCTGCATTAGCTTTATTTCAATTGATAGGTCTCAAAACAAACAGATGGAAGTTGGAAACTGTGCCCCTTGGGAGATGTTTCTAGTGGGCTAACTCAGGAATCTGTGCAGGTCTTAGCACTTTTCAGAATCTGTTTCTTTCAATTCACTGTTGGCAAAATTTGAAACAATCAACCATACAGTTGTAGTAACTTATGCTGAAGCTGTTAACTTTGTTAGGGGAACATTAGGAACAAAGACAACTGGTTATCTGCTGTGGCTCCACATTTGTCCCAGTGCTACTCCTCTCCTGAACCTTATGTGGCACACTGCATGTATGACCAATGGAGCAGAGACTCCCCTGCAGAAGAAGGTGGTCAAGAAGAAAGATGTATTCCTCTTGCACATAGCATTAGTGAAACCATTTCTGAAATGTTGCAACCATTTCCGCTGTTATACTTCAGAAAGGATGTTTACCACAAAATTTTATACAGTCTCAGCACTGTAGTGGTAATAGCTATAGAGATAATCTCAGTCCATTTATCCAAGAGAAAATTAAGGGCTTACTTCACTTGAAACTACAGCTGATAGGTCCTTACCCTGAAAAATTAAGATGATGAGACATCACTGGCTGCGATCTGAGGTTAGACCACTTCAACTGATGAGCTTTTGGAACAACTGACTTATCAACGTAGTGGTTCCTCCACCACTAAACTCTCTTTCTGAAGATGAATCTTCTTTTCAAAGCCAAGCTATAGCCAAATATTATAAAACAGAATTTACTGTCATGGACATGATCACACTAGATAAAACTAGATGAAACTGCGATCCTAAGGCGGCATGCAGATTCAGCAGAACAGTAAGAATGCACATAGAATCATAGAATAGTTAGGGTTGGAAAGGACCTTAAGATCATCTAGTTCCAACCCCCCTGCCATAATTTAGTCCATCAAACTGCTACAGTGGGAGAAATGCACAAGTGATAAGAAAGAAAAAAAAAAAAAAGAAAAAAGAAAAACATTTTTTAAAGTTTCGGTTTCCTCCCTTCAAACACAGCCAGGCCACCTCACTGCCTGTATGGAAGCTGAAAGAAGAGACAGAAGGAAAGAGACAGAGGATTGGATATACACACATTGTTTCCTTGTAAACCAATACTTTTCCTTCTGCTAGCACCAGGGCTGTAAGGCTGAGCAGGTACGGCACTTCAATTCTAGGCCGGACTGCCAGCGTCATTTTTCTAGCACGAAGCTCTGGTTGCTTAGAAAGATTTTACCCACAACTTTTCCTTTCCTTTATTTGGGCAGAGGAAGAACGTTGAAATAATAGCCAGAAGTACCTTTACAGTGAGGAGGCTTCTGACAGCCAGGGCAGTCTGGTCTAGGAGACTCTTCTTCCACTGCACAATCAGCTCTTGTCAACTGTGGAAAACAGCATGACCCAACAGAAGAGGTTTGCTGCTCTTATTTTTTATCCTCTCAGGAAGAGGACATAACATAAAAACAAGTGTTTATGTTTTTCAAATACTTGTTTCCTGTATTTTAACTGAGTTAGGTAATTTAAAAACCTAAGGCATTTTATTTATTGTACATCATTGTGTTTTTTAGCTTATTCTACATGCCATCTGAAAATGCCATCACAAATAAGAGCTTCCTCCAAGCTACAGAGTAACTTGCATTTCCCTGTCCAACAATTTGAAACTACTTTCTTATAAAATACTCTTTAAAAGCTTTGCTCATTTTGATTGTAAAAGATTCCTGAGATAATGGGCACTTGTTTTTTTCTGAGACTGCCCAAAAATATCTGGCAAAAAATAGCATTTTTAATACAAACAGCTTGTTGTTACAAAAGGTTTTATTATGTTCATCTGGGTAAAACCTTCTTTTCTGTGCCTGATGACAGCCCATCACCACACATCTCAGACCATCATACGGCAGTGCCAGCTGTGCCTGAGTGCTGTTTTCTTTCCGTCTCTGATGGGGCATCTGCTGGGCTTGACTGTCCCTGAGCCCCAGACTTCACAGCATGCATTGCATAGTTAATGCTTGTGCTTTCTGTCCAGCTCCACGACCCCCAGAGGGGATTATACAACATCCCATTCACTGTCTTGACTGAAAAGCCATCTAGGAAAGAAAAAAGCCATAAAGCAAGTGATGTTCTTAAATACTGTAAGTCACTGCAACATCAAACCATTTAGAACAGCAAGCCTGAAACCAGCTGTTTCCTTCAAGCTGGGGAGCAGTGCTTCACAAGCTGGCCTTTGTCAGACAGCACCACAAGCAGCAGCAGCAGCAGGCGGCATCACTGGTAACAGTGGGTCCCATTATTGGCAGCAGCAGCAGTAGCTCTGTGCCTGACCACGTACCATTAGCATGCTATACAGTGAACCACTGCAAAGTCATAAACTGGAAATCCCAACTTCACATCTGGGTGACTGGTAATGTTTTCTGTGGGTGGAAACATTCTTCAGATTGATGACACATGCTTCAAAATGAAAACCTGAGCATATCTTTGGAAGTATTCTGCAGATTCCCCTTAAGAAAGAGGCAGAAAAATGTCAAGGACTCAGTGCAAAATTGATTTAGCACTCCCTGCTGAGCAGCTGTCACTTCACTGCATGGCTCTACTGTGTCCCATTAGGGTACATGATGGAAGCACAAACACCCTATTGAAACAAACCACTGCACTGCACCTCCTTCGCCTTTTGAAGGGACAAGAGAAAGAGGCACCAATATGTGAACTGGTATTAGCCATGTTCCTTACAGCAGCACTGCAAAGCGCCAGGAAAAGACCTTGCTAAGAGAACAGCTCAACTCATAATTCAGCACTGCACGAGCTATTAGGAAGGAGGAAAATAACTTGTTATAGCTGAACCCAGGACAGCTTCCTTACATGAACTAAAGCAAAGTGAAATATTCAGTGAGAAGGTTTTAAAACACCTGCAGAGAACGAGGGAAATGGGTGAATTCTTCCTAGCTCAGTGCTTTGTATATTTTAAAAGCAATCAAGCCAGGGCAATTTAATTATTTCTCCAAATCAGTGTCATACAGTTTCTCAAGAAATGAATTTGTGTTAGGTTTAATCTCTTCACATTTTTTAAGAAATCTTTTAGTCGTATAATATGAATAAAGAGCACAGCAACCAAAAATAAACACACCATCTCCCAAGGAAAAGACGACAAACAGTGCAGTGCAGCTCTGGAATGCCAATACAGTTATTTTCTCAAACCTGACCTAGAGCATATGGAACCACTTCAGCACATACATCCTGTCATCTGAACAGGATAGAAAACCCTGTGATTTTCATTTATGCTATCAAACAGAGGGCAGCTGTACAAGTGATTTTGTTGGAGTGATCTCTGCATCCTTAGGGCTCCACCTAGTTTATTTACTTCATGCAAATTCCACTAAGCAGTAGTGTCTTTAAACCGGAAATCGTAATGTATCACTGGTAACTCACAGAGGAAAAACTGTGTACTGCTGCTAGCACACACCCCACCTAACTTATCTCCTTGCCATTTCTACAGGGACCGCATGAATACCTCTCTGCATTCCCATCATACAGAGCCTGGAACTCACTTGATTCCAGGAGGCACTCCAGGTCTTCAGGGGGAACAAACTTCTCCCATTCATGTGTTCCTTCTGGTACAATGCCCAGAATTTTTTCTGCAACCACAATTCCCAGGACATAGGACAACTGCGTTCTATTGATTGTAGTAATGAATAAAGAACCTTCAGGCTAATTAAAGGATTAAAATAGTCAATTAGAAAAATATTTAATATTTTAAAAAATGTACTTTTAATGGCATAATTTGTCTATCTACAAGTCTACATGCTGCAAGAGATAAGAATTAATTTCATCCCCAGATAAGTATTTACAAGTATACTATTAAATACAATAAAGAATATAATGTTTTAACCATATTACTCAGTAGTCTTTCAAGAGTCGACCTAATCAAAGTCTTGGGCAGTCTGAAAACCACTTCCTTCCTCAAAAAATGTCTAACAAAGTCACTTATAATGCAACATTGCCAAGGAAATGGATAAATAGAAGATATTAAGGTATATAAAATACATGTTGTAAAAATAAACACTTTGTAAATTTAAAACCAAAGTAAAATGTTCAATACTGCCTAATTTTTAAAGCTGCTGAATGCTGTGCTTGTTTTAATGATTGCAGAGTCAAAAAACAAAGCCAGAAATTAATTCTAAGAACTTCAGAGATTGTTTGGTAGAAATAAAGGATAATTTCCATGACCATAGCAGGCTGAAAATTAGTTCAGCATTTAACTCAAATCATCGATATTCCTTCTGATGACCAGAAAGGTAAATCAAGAGACTAAATGAAAGCTGTCACTTGTGTACTGAGCCCACCATCCTCCTTTACCAAAGAGGAACAAAACAACATCTGATTACATCCAGGCAAACTATGACACTTTGAAAGCAATCCAAGAGCACATCTGATGTGATGCTAGAGCTGGAATAGAATTTTTGGAGTCAAACATCATTACAGTCAGCTTAAGTGCAGTCTGAGCCACAGCCATCAATCAACAGCAGCAATGACATGTTTTCTCTCATCTGGGTGAAATCAGAAGCAACCAGATTTCTTAAGGTCTTGCTGCAAAGCCACACTGCAATTCTGGGCAATGCCAATAACACTTTTCTAAGGGAGGGTTGGGGAAATAAATCTCCTCTAACTTTAGTTACTGAAGTTGGGAAGATGCACTTGCACGATGGAGGAATGTACCTCTAGAGCGTGGTTCAGACTTCAAGGTGGAGAAATGAATGCAGGTGTAGGTGCCTTCGCACCCATTCAAATTAAAGCCTTAATAATAAAAGAGAAGAAATGTTCCCAATAATGAAAGCAAAAACTCTCTTACCTTTAACACCTGAGAGCAACACTTGATAAACATTTCAAGGTCAGCCACATGCTCCACTACTTCAGAAGCTACAATTACATCAAAGGTTTCCATAGACTCTTCCACAATCTCCTCCAGTGAACTGGACTTGTACTGTATTCTCTGGGCCAGGACCGGATCAAATGACTTGTGCTGATCTGCTGTTCTAATGTTGTCCTCCAGAGGATCAATTCCAGTAACTGAAGCACCCAGTCTACCTAAAGGCTAATAATACAGAGTATAACTTATTCTCTGCATGAAAACAATTTACTTAAAGGTGTCTGCGGCTTTGAAAGGTACATACACGAAGCAGAAAACATCCGTGAGAGTACAAGGCAAACAAAAAAATCATGAGCTCTGACACAGCAGTTTTATATTAAATGTTCATTAAAGCAAGGAAACCCTTAGATCTGGGGGAGGTGGTGTTAATTTTCTTAGAAAATTATGCACTTCAACAGACATACTGAAATTGTCTTTTAGAATAAATTGTTCTGAACCCACCACTATTACCTTCCAATAGAGGAAAAACAAAGGGGGAAAATCAACACAGTCCTCAAAGGGGGAAAAACAATGCAGTATTTAATTACAGTCATTACTTTCTTCAACATCCACCTGTAATGGTAAATCCTCATCTCTTTTTAATGGTTACTTAAGATATGATTATCTCTGTGACTTTCTCACTGCTGAGAACTAAACACTGATGTTTACTAGGATAGTATCAGGCTTGGCTGTCACTCAGGTTTCTCCCGTGTCTTCTTACTCATAGGTGAACACCTCAGCCATCACCTCTTCTGAAACTGAAACAGGATGCAGAACATGACCACATGTATGTTATTCCAACCTGAAATTCACCATTTGTGCAGCCTGAGAACCTGATGCAGCACTCCTGTTTTGCCAGCCTTGTCAGAGAGTGGGCTCTCACAAGACCACGGGGTTTTGCTCAGAACAAATGAGAAACAAAACAATAAAGAAAGCACAGGGATAGATTCAGGTCCCTCTGTAACACCACGTTTCAGATGCTGATGAAGTTCTCAGATCTTTAATAGTAAATTTACAAACAATCCTTACTGTCAGGATTCAGCACTGCTCCAAGGCTGTGCAACCAAAAGGTTCCACCACATACAGTGGCTTCTCAGTCCCAGGTTTGTGAAGACTCCTCTGGAAATAGCTGTAACATCAGCCCCTTTACCAGGAGAACCTCTCCTGATGGAGGGAAGGTCTGGCTCGGGTGTTTGACTTTATTCCCTGCTTTTCCCATGAGATCAAAGCAAAGGCAAGAATCCCCACCCCCAGTACAAGAAACTGAAGATAAGCAATTCAAAGAAATTAACGTGCAAGAACAAGTTTGTAGAAGAAAACACTTCTTCAGTAATGAGAACTGTCATGATTAAAGTGCTCTTGCCTAGGCTTGTAAATTGAGAAAAGAAATAGCTGTCACACTGCAACTGCCCAGAGGAGTTTAGGCGCTGTTGTTCCCCTCTCCTTTTCTTCACAGTGTTTGAAATCTTACTTATCTGATGAACCTTGGAATTTCAGAACTTCTCATTACCAGCTCCTTCTCTGGGGTTTGTAGAACACTCCACACTCCAAACCAGGCAGTAACTAATATATCATACAAAAGAAAAGCTCCTCCTCAGAGGATTTGAAACTGGGCAGTGTAATAATAGAACAACTCAAATACTGTATGCTTTTTAACAAGAGAAACCAGAGAACCCCATTTCTTACCTCACTGAGCAGTCCACCTCCACAGCCAACATCCAGAATCTTTACTCCAGAAAGCGGACTTCCCAGGTGGTAATTACTGCTCATGTTCAACAGAGTATCTCTGGAACAAAAGGGGTGGATTAAGGGCAACCACATGGGTGCTTTCGTAGCTGCAATATGCAGCTTAAGGGCTGGTAACTGTTTTTGTCTTACTGACCTTATGCAGAAATAGTATGTATTATTTAAAAATCTGCCTTCAAACCCATACCTAATAAAGGGCACTCGAATATCATTCATAGAATGAAGGGCTGAATATTCTCCTTCTTCATCCCACCACTTCTGCGCAAGGAACTGGAATTTTTTAATTTCTTTGGGATCCACTGATGATCGTGAAGTGCTGAAAGGTCTCTTCACAGTGAGCCTGAATAATGAAAGCTGAATGCCATGAAACTCATACCGGTATCCATGTCAGGTAAAATATGGGAAATTCTGCATCACAATATGAAAAAGAGATGAAACTCACACTCCTTTAGAGACACCAGTTACACCTGATTAATAACAGATTTTATACACTTTATGTGTACAGATGGCCAGACACCTGTAATTTTTAAGCTAGTAATAAATAAAACTAGGACAAATTAAATGTTCAAACATCTGTGAGACTTAAAAATGACTTCACAGGACGCTGTCACAAAGTAAAAATGAACTGTTACTAAAAACAGTGGTCCTTATCAAGCAGGATATTTTAGATACCACACTTACATGCTGCTTCTCATTTCGGACAGAGGGACAGGCAGAGTACTGCTGGCTTTTGGCTGTGTTTTCCAGTTGCAGTCCTGAAGGGTACCTCTCAGGCCTGCTTGAAAGGACAGATCTGCATGGTTGTCTACAGAAATATAAGGAAGGCAATCGAACAGAAAACATCAGCTTTACAAACCTTGTTTGACAATCCTGTGCTAGACCACCACCACTAACCACACAAATCTTTACACAGTGCTCACTATCGTACTTGGTGGGTGCACAGGGATTAAGTAAAAGAGCACATGCTAATTCAGATCACATGTATTTCTCAAGTTATATACGGTGGCATTTCTCAGAGCCTGGATGAGAAGAACTTTTCATTCAGCTGAGGCATTTCTATGACTACACAAACACATTTCCTCTGGCAAGCTGTGTATACACACACCTACTGTTAATCAGCATTGGGCTCTGATTCCTGTTTCATCACCTACTGGAGTAAGAAATACATAGCCACACACTCCTTTTGTGTCTTATGAACTGGTGACGAAACATAAAACCTGTGCATAAAACAGTGCAGACAGGCCAAGTCCTGACAGCTGTCCTTCACACCAGCCCTGCCAACATGCGCTGGGCTTTCCCAGCATAACACACACACACACGAGCCAACTGCGGCCGGGCCACCAGCACAGCGATACCGCAGTAACAGCCCCTGCAGATGGGTTTAGGCGGCAGCGAGCGGCGGGGTGAACTGGGCGAACTACGGGCATCTCTGGGCTGACGGGAGGTAAAGCTGGCAGCAGGGAGGAAACGTCTCCATTAAGAGAGCTCCACTAGGACTGCGTGGAGCCCAGCAGTCCCCACCGCACCAGGCCCGACAGGCCGGCGTTAGCCTGACTGGGCACTGCCAGCACGAGTGGTGCATACGAAGGCGGTTCGGCCGGGCGGGCTCCAGGCTCTGCCGCGCAAAGCATCAGCCATGTCCCAGCCCAGGGCACCAAACCGGGAGCAGGCCGGGGCCGGGACGCCGAGCCCAGGCCGCGGGGACGCCGCCGGGGACTGCCAGAAGCAACGGCCGGGTGGAAGCCGGTGGGACCCTGCCGTGAGGGAGCCGGCGAAGCGATCCCCCGCTAAGCCACCTCGGCCGCCGGGGGGACGCGGATCAGCCACGCTCCGCAGACACCGCGCTGGGACCCTCCCACCCGCTCCCTCCGCGCCCGCCTGCTCACCGCCCGCTGCCCGCCGGCGCCCCACGCTGCGGGTGAGGGCACGGGCCGCGCCGCTGCCGCCCCACATCGCC
>JAOEHY010051080.1:0-16888 GCA_025447955.1 Psilopsiagon aurifrons
GTTTTCTCCGGAAATTCAGGGCAAGGGTTCATTTCCATTGTGAAGTATGGAAAAAGTAAGCTCACATATTATGGTGTTTTTTTTCTATACTCATTCATCTTGCTGGCTTTCATCTTGAAAGCTTTTAGGACTAGCTGAGAACATCTTTTTTATTCTATTTTTTTTTTTTTTTTCATTCTAAGGTGATGGAGGCAGCAGCCTCAGTAGAAACAAAACCTTTTCCATCAGAAGAAGTCATAATACAGCTCTGTTTATCATCTGACAAAATAAAAGGTATTGCAGCTGCTCTGTCTGCCACTTTGAAATGTTCAGAACTATTTCTTCTTTTTCATTGCAACACCTACCAGTATTTGCTTCACCAGAAAATATTTAAATGCTCTCATGATAAACATTTTAGTTATGTATATTGTGAATTTTGCAATGTATGAAATAACAGAGTTCCCTAAAATATGCATTAATTGTCAGGCACCCCAGGTACCTACCAGTACCATATCTGATTATGGAAATGCTCATAGGTTTGTATTTGGTTTTGGTTTTGGTTTTGTTTTTTTTCAAAAAAACCCCAAACCAAAACCATAGTTTTATGAAATAAATGAATAAGCAATATTTAAAGATATGCAGATTTGAACAGGTTGGCAAGACATTAAACAAATGTAGGGCTGATTTCTTTTTGCAGTGCAAGAAAAGATCACTTGCTGATCCACCCTTATTGTATTGCAAATGCTTAAGTAATTTTGCTGTTTTATGAGCAATAAAATGGTTGCTCAAAACTACAAAAGGCTACATAAAGAGCAGACAGTGCCTTTTCCATAACATAACTACTCGATAGAACTGGCATTGGCCTGTCTTTCTCAGAGAAACTATGATTGATGTAAGAATAACCCTAGACCAAAAGCCACAATATTACTCTACACTTCCAGCAGCTACTAGGAAATAAGGTTTCCTATTCTATTTAAAAATGAGGAAGAAAGGATAGTTTCAAGCTCATAGAATGATAAGATAGCCCAAAGGTTCTCATAGCTTAGCTTTAATGATAAATGTTGCTCATTTTTGGATAGTGTTTGGAGGAAGTTCTTATGTGAAGAAATTGTGAGTCCTTTAGTGCCTGACTACAAGCATGCTGACCTGGGTGAGATCTTGCCCTGGACAATGAAGATGAACTGTCAAGTGGGTAAAAGCCTGTCTTGCCTGTCACAGCAGCTTTGTTTGGACGATTTCTAGCCTCAGATGTCTTAATTCAGGAAAGCTTGCACTATCACAAACACAAAAATAAGGCATAATTCAGACAGAAGTGGCAAGGGAAAGAGTATTGCTTAAAAAGAAATAAGTACAGTTATATAAATGAAGAATTTTAAAAAAATAGGAAAAGAGGATGAATTTTGAGTATGGATTTCAATGTAGCTTGTGTAAAAATGAATTTACTGCAGTGTTTCTTAGCTTAGTAGGAATTCTTGGAAGAAAATTGACCTTGGAAACCATTTGCAAATTGAAAAACTTGTGGTCAGTCTTCAGCTACCAAAGTTCCACAATTCTACTTTGTACAACTGAGTCCAACTAATTTCTTCCAGAAGGGATCTGCTTCTCTGCTCTGTTACAATCCTGATGACTAAATAGAAATAGAGATGGAAAAAATTATCAAAGAATGGAAAGAGGTAGTATAATTCTTAGGAATTGCTCAAGCAAAAACAGCAGTACTCAAAGCTGGATCTGGGAGCTGAAGAATGGTGCAATTTTTAAGTGATGTCTCACTCCTGCAGTAAAAGTGCAACATATTTGAAGAAACACAGAAAAAGAAATGATTTTTCTTAGACTGAGAAAAGTGCGACTCAAGGTATAAGAGTATCAGCAGAACAAAGGAATTCCATGAATTACAATTTCTCTGCTTTCCTCTTTTCATTTTTCCATTTATAGAACAAAAGTATGAAGCATGCAGATGGCTTACACATGTCATGTTTCATTTCCTAGTTTTTTTGAGAGAAAGCAACAGAGGGAAAATATAAGCATCACATTTGCTTGTCATATAATAACCATGTTTTAACCTGAAAGATTTAGAAGGGGGAGCAAAACCCCAGAATATTTAGAAGATTGCAATGCATGGATGTTTATGTACAAAAGAAATCCTTGGCTAAGAAGTGATGCTTCTCACTTTTATTTACTAAAATGTGGTTCAGAAAAGGGGATTTTTATGTAAAGCATCAGCAATAATCCCCATTTCCCCAACTTCCATAAGGTTTTGCAGCTGTTTAGATAGTAGAATTTCTCCTGAATTTGCTGACCACCTCATGGAACTCATCATATGGATTTTGGTAATTTTACATAGTTTTGTGTTAGCCTTATATCCTGTGTTCTTGACAGTATTGGCACACAGTAGTGGCTTAGAATATAAAGTGCTAGTCTTTGCTTGTTTCCACCCTGGCTGCAATCATTGGTGTGGGTAATTATTATATTCCCTTCTCTCTCCCCCTTTCCTTTTCAAGCACATTGTTTCAACTACTGGCAGTGGAGGAAACAGGATACCACAGTTGCCTCACTGCTTTGTCTGCAGTTGTCTCACTGCTTCTAGCGGCTTGGGCCTCACACCTTTTTACCTCAAACTTAATTTCTTTAGTGAAAGATTTAGGGAGGAATAGAAAGCACCGACTGTTGTTTACACCAGCGGACTCAGTTAATTAATCCCATTGTGACATTATACCCCTCTGCCTTAAAACACACTCCTATTCCTTATTCTTTTTTCTTCCTTATTTATTTAGCACTTGGGTTTTTCTCTTGTTAACAGAAAGTGAAAAAAAAATTGGAAACTCTATAAAATTGATCAGATATGAAAGTCACATCGGGCATGAGATATGACATCATCACTATCCTGAAGTCAGCTTAAGTCTCTTTCTTTTGAAGCAGTGGGCTCTAAAGAAAGCCCTCAAGTCCCATGCTACTTTTAACTTTTTTAATCCAACTTGCTTTAGCACTGATCTGACAACCTGTTCTACTAGTGCTGAACACAATTACTGAATGATTGGCAGACTTCTCCCTTCTGAGATGGTTTGGTTGCTGCTGAGCCTGTGCTCCTTTGACTGAAAAAGGACGGATGAATTTAAAGATGCTTTGCTTTTCAAAGAGCCTCTTTATTACTATCCAGCTCTTCTGACGCTTCAAAAATACAAAGCCAAGTTTCCCCTTTGTCTTTTCTTTCTTTGAAATGATTGTTTTGTTGCATTTTAGAGGCACAAAGGACTGTACTTCAAAATTAATACCAACTTTGTTAAATGAAAGATGGTTGTTAATCTACATCCTTTGACACTGGTGTACCAAACTGTGGAAATTCACCAAGCAGTGAGGACTGGAGTGGGAATGGGAGTGAAATTGGGATGAAAATAGATCTTTTACACCTCAAACTTTCAATGAAGCACTGGCGATAGAAGAAAAGGAAGGTGTGAGTTCACCCCAATCTGAAAGAGAGTCTTTGTTTACAACAACTGGAACTGGATTGATCTTTGTTCTGGGCTTGGGCTAAAACCTTGTCATGCTTTCATCTCTTTTCTTACACACTGCTATTGGTATAAATTGTAAGGACACCAAAGACATGAAATAAATGCCATCTGTGGCACATGGTAGATCTACATCCTTTCTTCTGGAAAAACTACTGAAATGGATGCTTGAGATCACCAAACCCATAGGTATGTGCTTCAAGTCCATTTCGATGAAGTGCCCCACCCCACAAAGACAGCTGCTGTATTTGTGCCAGAATGCTTAATATATTTAGCAGTGATGTGCATATGAAGAGACAGTACCAGAAGAGAGGTTTTTGAATTCAATCTTAATGCAGGCTGTTCTTTGTAAGCTAGAATATTTAGCCTCTGTGTAGCCCCTCCAGAAGCAAAGTATGCGAAAAGAAGTTCTTTCGTGATGAGAATAATTCCTTATAACTAGCACCTTCCATTTAAAATGGGGTAGCTACTGTTTCAAAACACTTTGAGTAAATCTATATTACACTTATACATATTTGAATTTTACTAACACAGAGCTACTTTCACAGTAGTAGTAGTTGGTTCATCCATTATTTACATTAATAGCAATAACAAATATTATTCTTTAGCTTTAACCTAGCCTATATTTAAATATTTTGAAAAGTCTGGCAAATATTAACCCTTCCAGTTACACAACTCTGTAAGCTTGGCAGGCGTTATCATCCTCCCTGTGAATAATATAAATGTCAAATACCTTCAACAATTTCTGTCAAAGTTCATCTCTGAGATATCTCATACTTTCTAGCTTATTGTCCTTCCTCTTAACCATTACATATTACTGATTTCCAAGAAGCATCTGAAAACTGAAGGTAGAAAATAAAACCCAAGACTGTTTATGTATGCCAGAATAAGAGGAAAATCTAAGTGAGGCAGACTACAACCAAACTGGAGCTTGGGAAGTAAAATAAGATTGATGCTCTTCTGCCCAATGACAATACTTCTATTTTCAAATGTCTTTATCAGATACAGCACTGAGGAGCAACCTAGTGTGTGTAGGAAGACTAATTAGTTTGTTAACAAGGTTAATCATTGCATCAGTATGGAACCTGATCCTCCTGCTGTTATCTACCAAGAAAACTGGCTATTACAGTTAGATGTGGATTTCTTTTTTTTTTTTTTTAATATAATAGGATAGAACTTTTTCCTCTAACCTTATATTTGAGAAGCTGTATTTTAGAGACCATTGGTGAAGAAGGGAAAAGAATATACCATGTTGATTGATGTATTTAGCATTATTAATGGTCTTTCATGGAATCAGGAACAGAGATCAGAACTGAAAGAAAATTTCAAAAACTGGTTTATGCTGTCATGCTTTTGCTAAATGCAAAAAAAAAAACCCACCATTTTTCTTTCAAATATTTCCTTGAAACAATGTGGCTGGACATCTCCTTTTGCACTAGCTCCAGCTACAGTCTATTGTTCTCTGTTCACTTCCTGATTATATTTATGGTTGCAAGCTGTCAAATTAGGCCTTTTCTGCTTCTTTCCTCACATTTAATAGAAATGACTGGCTGAATGAAGTTCAGTCCCCTGCAATGAAGCCCATCAATGTTGTCAGTCTGTAAATCCAATTTTTTATCTTTTCTTTTTTCTTTTTTTTTAATCTTTTTCAAAAGCATGGCTGAATTCCCACCTAACCTTTACAAGTGTTGAGATCTGAAGTCCTAGAGTCCTTTTCAGTCTTCCGAGAAAAAAGCACATAGGCCCAAGAAACATGACTAAAATATTCAACCACACCAAAGTTGTTGATATAAATATTTGCAAAAGAACAGAGCGAGAAGACTGAAAGAGAATAGGATATAAAAAAAAAGTGCCATTACTTCTATTTTTCAATAAAATTAAACTATGGTTGAACTATATGGTGGCATGCAAGGTGCTGTGCTAAATGGAGGACTCAATTCTGTTTCACCTGCAGGAAAGAGAAACAAATTCTCCATGGTGCACTTTATGAAAATGTTGATTTTGACTTTTTGTCTATGACAGGACAATCTGTAAGTGAAAGTAATAAGGCAGTGAAGCTTTGAATTTTAATACCTCCCTTCCTCCTCTCTCTTTCCTTCATGTTTTTCTCCCCTCCCTTGGCTAGCATAGGTTTCAATGATTATGACTTAAGCACATAAAAAATTAAGACCTATACAGAATTACAAGGCTTATCCTTGTCTCCTACCTAATTTATCCATGTAGCTATCTACATAAAAATCTCAGTAGTCCTAAGAAGATGTTATCTGAGAATACTAATGGTGTGACTATGTGACTTTTTTTCCAGAAAATTGACTAAAGTTGATGCTCTTATGTCATTTTATAGGAAATCCAACTTGAAATTGCTTTCAAATTAAACTCACAACACTTGGTGTAATTTCCTATTTTTTTCTTAGTGGCTCATGCTTTACATTACAGGTATAATATCCTGCAGAAGTGTCATCGAGTGGTTTTAGAACAAAATGAATTAAGAAGTAGGTCCCACATTGTGTATTCACCAGGTTATTTAAACTGAAGGAACTGATTTTTTCCAGCCAAGTGTTGTGCTAAAAGCAGATCTAGGAAGACAGCTGGCATAAAGAACAACTAAGCAAACCAATGAAAAACCAAACATGAACGCCCCGCACAGAAAAGGCTTCATTCATATTAATAATGCTGAATTTAAGGATCACTGTACTGAGGCTTCAGCACAGGAATGGAGTCTTGTGGCAGAAGTACGCTAAGCAAAAGCTTGTGAAAGAGGACCCTCCCGGGATCTTACAGTCTTGGCTTAGCCAATAACTTGGTGTGTGACCTTGGATAAATCACTTGCCTGATTACATCTCATTCAAATCAGCTGGAAAATAATTATAAAGCTGGCCTCTCTGACAAACTGAAACATTCTCTTGTGACATCCTTATTTACATGTATTTCTTTAGAAAGAGGATTGCCTAATGAGGGGCAAGGGGAAGAATAACCAAACATGACAGATGCAAAATGTACCTATATTCATTTACTGCATAAAAGGTTAGAGTTCCTAATCATTTAAGGTCAACAGCAGTGCACAGGGTAAGACAGCGAAAGATTGGCAGTAAACTAGGTGGTTTTCCAGCTTGTTTTCTTCATATCTTACAAAAAATAATCTGAGTACTTAGTAAAAGGTTCAAAATTCATTTAAATTTTACCCTAACCTGTTCCTCCATGCCAAATGTTATAGTCTGCTTTTGGATCAAAATATATCTCAGATGGACGCAACTAGTGAATATGAACCTTCTGGCCTATGATGTCTTATCCACTGTTTTACCTAATTCAACGCAATCCTAACCCGATGAGCATATGTCACTGACCTCACAAGTGATTCATCACCTTTACTATGAAGGAAATATTCAGTTTTGAAAACAGTTGAAAAACTAAGAGAAACAATCGAAGTTTATGTTATGCTATGGCTAACTAGCTGCTAAAAAGAGTTTCAGAAATCTTGAAATAATAATAAACAGTACAATTTCTGTAGGTGAGTACATGTAAAGTAAAAGATCCACAATATACACCCTGTTCCTGGTGACTCCTGAAACACTGGTGCTTTGTTAAGCTCTGCTTCTTGGAGTAAATGTACATATGCAACTTGGCGGTTACTAAGGTAACAATCATGTGGGGAGAGCAGTGGAGTAAAATAGACTTATAAAACCTACATAAAATTGACATTAAATGGCAATGCTTCCCTGGGTTCACAGTAACTCCCTTTATGCTCATGAATATACATATCTAACACAAATGTTTCCATTTTCCAGGACTTAATCTAGTTATGTTTCTGTTTTGAAGGTGAATGGCAGTGCAATTGTATTTATTTAAAAAAGCACAGATTAATAAAGGACTTTTACATAAAACCATCACCAGTTAGTGCTTTAACACTTTTACACCCATCCTCCGCCACTGTTTCTTCCCCACAGAGGCATTCCCCAGACCAGCTTCAGGCACTGCTGAGGTACCTGTAACATGCTGTTCCCACCCTTGAGCCTGTCTGCTCTTGTGTACAGGATGCACTAAGATCCATAACAGTTAGCTCTTCCTTCCTCAGCTCTTTTCATCATGCCCGACACATAACAGTGTCGTAACTAGATTGGATTTTCTTATGGTGTCTTCTTTTTCTGTAATCCCATGAGTTTCCCTAGCAGTGTGAGCCCCAGACAGTTTGAGTGTAAGTGGATACTAGCAGCCATGATATTTGAGATAAGGCACATGAATTCATACTGCACCCCACATTGCCTTCCAAGTTTTAGTTTTATGAAAAAAAAATATAGGCTGGTTTAAGTAATGAAGATATTCTGAATCTGCTTTAGTTAGTAATAGGCTATAAAAAGATGCTTCAATTATTTTAAATAAAATTTTAACTGTTTTAACAGAACTGAATTGAAAATTGAAGAAAGTCATGCATACGACTTTCTTTTTTAGGGGCATATCATCTTCCCTCTGGGAGCCATCTGACTTTTCCTGTAGATCTTACATAGCATACCCTACCAGGATGCTTCACTCATGTTAGGACATCATTCATTCACCTAGGAATTCCTTTCTTTATATAAGGCTTTTTCTCATATGTGTGAGACATGCAGTGTTTTTCAATAATAATGACAAGGAGCTGAAAATCTTTCTTAAATCTATGAATAAAACAGCAAATATGATGTTTTAAAGAAAGAAAAATAGAGTCTCTTCTGCAGAAGCTGCTATTATTTTCTATCAGGCAACAACTAATCACAGTCAAAAATTCTGGGGGGACCATTCAGCATTGGCTTCTTAGAGGCTCAGTCACCATTTTCTGGTAGGAAAACAGAAAACAAGGGTGGTCACAACCACACAACAAATCCAAATCAGGTGAAAACACAAATGTTGGCAAAGAACAAAATAAGAAAACATCAAAGTACTCCAAACCTGAACAAAATTCTTTATCCACTCTTTAAAAGTAAACATGTAAGAAGGACTAGACTTCTCTAAAAAGTGTCATTCAAGCATTCAGTTTTGCTTCAATAATCAAGGAAAAGATAGGAATAAAATCCAGGGTGACTCCTCTAGCAGACTCACCACCTAGAGAAAGAATCCAAGGTATCTAAGGTGCTGAGAAAAGTCAACAAAATGCCTCAAGATAGGCATGATAAATTCAAGTCATGATATTCTCTGAATAGCTCTCAGACTTTAAGCTGAAATCTGGTCATAATCTTCACGCTGGTGAAAGAACTTGCATTGCTGTGCATGTTTGATTTTTGGGAATAGCAGAGAGAAAATGCAAGTCTTCAGGCTAAACACTTCACAGATGTAAGATTGAACTTGCCCATCATAATAAGGATTACATTAGTTCAGATATATTCTGTAAATGTCTTTGGACCTGTTTGTCTACCTACAGGGTAGGAAAAAAAAAACAAACCAAACCCAAAATAACAAGGCAACTTTCAGCATAGAAAATGGTCATAGCTAAATAAAGCCTCTTGGAATCCAGCTTGTTCCCTGAATATCCCAGGGGGATCAAGTTGTGTCTAGTGTTGTCTATCTTGATTCTCTGAATTCCTGTATGTGACTCTCAAATACTGATTTCTACAATGTTAGCCCCGCTGGCAGGCTCTGGCTAAGGCTCCCAGGGAGCCGAGCAAGCAGCCTCATTCTGTTTTCAGCAAAGAGCTGTGCCCTGTGGTATGTGCCCAGTGCATGGGAGGAGATCACAGAGAGGACAGAAATGGGGCACCCACTCTGTTGAAGGAAGGAGAGAGCAAAACTCCACTTTGTTTAATGTTTCTTCCTTCTGGCAGAGTAAGAGTGACATGGATTCTGCAGAGAGAAACATTGACAGTCCCAGTTTAGCAGGCTTACAGCACGTTGTCAAAAGGAAGACGTAGCTTGGAGGTGCAGCTTGGGAAAGATCCCTCCTGTTCTTTTTGTTCAAGTTCATGTTATTTTATTCTCACAGCCTAGAAAGGTCTGGCTTCTCTGGTATTGACATGAATGCGAATGAGGCATCTGCCTCATGAAAGCAGAAGGAACATTGGCACAAAAAAAACCCCTTTCTACTTAAATTGGCATTTCCTCTGGTGAGAGCATTTTTTTGTTTGCTTTTACTAGCTAGTATACTCAGCGTCCTCTGCAGGGCTTTTCCTACTAAGATGAGAAATCCCAGGTTGCTGCATGAAACATTTGACTTCATACTTCACAGTGGCTCTCTGTCCCTAGGAATTTATAGCTGCTCTTCATAATAGGCACCAGCAAAATGTGCATGTGTGTGCATGCACGGGGCAAAATATTCCAGTCTGTGATACACTGATGAGTTTATAACTGCACATTAAATCTCAGAGCAGACAAAAGCTGCCATTCATTATTCCTATTTTGTCTATAATTCTCTTCATTATATTTTAATACCATTGCTGTCTATGAGAAGAAAAGTTGTGGGGACCATTCCAACCATCAGCAGAAGGGGAAATCTAGGACACAAGCCAATGCTCCAGAAGGATCTCTTTGTGTGAATTAACATGTATGCAAAAACAAGAACAAGCACCTAATTAAAAGTAAGTGATGTTAAACTAAAGTCAGCTGACACCAAAATCTGCATGACAGACTGGTTTTACAAGACCAGGTTAATAGCCTGTTTCTCAAACTGACAGCAGCAGACAGACATTGTGGCATGCCTGTGACATAAAGTCCTTATCATATATCACTTGAAGAAAGCCAGTATGAACAAAATCACCTCCAGATGTGAATTTCTTTGTGCTAAATCCATGTGTTTCAGTAAAGCATGTGCTGGGAGTCTCAGGTAGGCCTTTCAAAGCTTGCCTACCTCAGCTTATTTTTTTAAACCTAGAGGTACTAGTTTGGAATAGTTTGGACATGGCACTAAGTGGTGAAAAGAAGATTCTTATGGCATGATAATAATTTTCACTGTAATATAAACTTGTGCCAAATTTTATTTTTAGGACAAATGGGGGAGTGGCAAGAAGAAAGAGTCACATAAGACAACAGTAATTTAGTGTAATTTACATAGCTAACAAAACCAAAAAGATGTTACAAAAAGAAGTGGCATCTTACAAGAGACATCTACTGACTGTATTCTGATTTACTTGAAACCTCTGTTGACCTAAATGGAATGTTTCTTCCATGAAATAAGCAGAAATGAGTGTTCTTCTGAAGGGAAAGATACATTTGTCTCTTAGCCAGGAATAAGTAACATGATGCTTGCACGTCCAGAGTCTCAGGGGAAGCAAATATTTAGCTGTTCTGAGGGTTCTCAGGTCCTCAGGATTGCTGAGGACCTTTTCAGAACTGGGTTTTACATCAACATTTGGTAGCTTGCCCCCTATTTGATGGTGGAAAACTGGACCCTTACAATATCTCTGCTAAGGGCATAAGGTAAGGAAAGAAATGGAGCCTGTCCTAAATTGGACCTGGACCTCTGGCAAGCAAGTCTGGACCTCCTCAAATGATCAAATTCACTAACGGGATCCTTCTCTGAGATGAAGAAGATAAATATCCAGATCATTTATCATAATCAGATTATTAAACATTTAAAAGTGACTTTAAAGGGGATGATATGCAGACTAACGCGCATATCAGAACTGTTAGCCCAAAGCATATTAGCAGTCCAAATCGATAAGCCCTGAATCTAGAGGTGCTAATCAGAGTGTGCTGGGCTGGGTGTCTGGTGAAAATGAACATCATTTGCCTGAGGCCTTGCTGCTGTAGCTTGACTGTTCAACACTACAATATAAGCAGTGAAACAGCAAAAGCAAACCGATATTCAGGAGAGCTCTTCACAAAAGCTCAGATCCTTGACACAATCACTTTGTTGTATCAACCTTCTTTTTAGCATATTTTGATAGAAGAGGCTTTTTCTTTTTGTCTCAGCCTGATGGCAGTTAACTAAATAAATGTTTCCTTGGATCCTGATGCATATTTGATATGATGAACTGGTTTAAAGAATAAACCTGTTTGAACTGCAGCGAGTAGATAGAGGGAAGAGTGGTGTATGTGGAGGCCCTTACATAAATGATTGCACTATTTTATGAATCATCACCTAGTGTTTCTCATCATGTCCTCACCTCTCTCTGACATTTCTTCTCTAGAAGTCTGTTCTGTTTGTTTTGTTAAGGTGACATGCAAACAAATCAATCTATGTGCTACTTTGAGCAGGTAGCCCTACCCGTATGTGTTTCTAAAAGATGAGATAAAAAAGAAGAGAGTAGAAATTCCTTCTGAAGTGCATGGGGAAGGTTTGTACATTTTTTCCACCAAATCAGTTAAACCCTGAAGGACTATTCATTAGGTTTTGATGTTAGATTTTGAAGCAGAAAAGCTACTAATTGGGAGCACCGAATGCCACACGATCATTTATGTGCCTTGACCTCAAAAGAGGAATCAAGTGTATTCTTAGAAATTAGAAAAAAAATCATTGCACCTTGAGGATAACCACCCACATATTCTGTGGAGCTCTGCTAACTAATTTAAAGAACAGCAGGAGGCTGAATGAGAGCTGGAGGCTTTCTTACCCCTTCATGACCTGAACCCTAAAGAGGTAACTGAATGTGACAGCCTGGGTAGCAGGAACAAGCAGGAAGATGTTCTTTTTAATTTTCTTCCTGCTTGCTTATCTTCTTGAAGGACAAGAACAACTCCTGCCTAATTGACTACCTTTAACCCAAGTAATGATCCATTTGCAGTTATGTCACCTGTATACTACATCCCAGAGAAACACTGGTTTTAACATTTTATGTGGCTGGCCATGGAGAACACAGCAGGTATTTCCGGACAAGAACAGCAGCTGGTGGTGGTGAATTACCCCTTCTTGGGCACCAGTGGGTGTCCAGGCTTTTCTCCTGTGCAGAAAATTTGGATTCCTGTTCTATCATTGTAAATATATTTTAGTGTGCATTAATTATCAATACCATGGCAGGCAGCAAAAGAATTTTTTTGTGAGAAAAATGGCAAAATCTCAATGAAGAGGTCTGTCAAAGACTCAAAGATTTTAAGTGTAGGATAAGCCTCAGTCAGTTTGTTCTGGAAAATTTAGGCTACCAAACTTCACACAGTGACTTCCATAGTGAGCTTAGTAACTTAAGCATCTATTTTAGAGAAAATCCAATCTTACAGCTAAGGGAAAATTTACTGCATCACTTGGAAAGTTCTGCAATTACAATTATCCTCCTTATAAAAATGTGTTCCTCCTCATTATTTTAGGTGCTGTTGTGGAAAGCTTAATGGTTCACACTCATTTATATGGGAAAAAATAAACAGTTTATTATGAAGTATGAAACTATGCTGCAATGTTCTCAAAAATTAGTTCAATTTTAATGAGGCTGCAGAAAAAATAAGTTATGTTTTCATTTTTGTTCTGGTTAGGAGCTGAAATGCAGCTGTAAGGGCTGTTCCAAACGAAGCAGACAGACATAGCTGAATTCTCACACAAACCCCTTACCTCTCAGGAGACAATGATCAAATTTTCAATAAGACCTTTGAACCTTTCTGTTTAAATCTTTAGGCTATAGGCAGATCCAAACTTCTTTTAAAACATGGTATTTAACCTGGGGTGGGATTATTTGATATGAAACACAGCTGCTTTTCATTTTTGAAGTTGATCATAAACTATGCATTTGAAATCTATCTTGGGCCATGTACAGACGCACTTGGAAATGGAGCAAGTGTAGCTCCATATCCTTTTTCTACAGGACGGTAACTGGGAAAGTTTATATCAGTCATGACAGCCCCTGAATTTTTATACAATTTCCATTCAGTTTTCACATAAGCCTTTGCAAACTGACAATATTTACCTGAAGAAAACAATTTTCCGTAATGCCAAAAATGAAAATGGAACTGTAACTTACAACTGAAACAAAACAAAATGGTTTTCATGACACTGGCTTAAAAAAAAGTAGACTGAGGCTAAGCCAATATTTTGTTTCAGTGTTTCACTTCATATGAATAAATCTGTGCCAGAAGAATAAGATAGCTTAGCATCAGTGGCAGTTGAACAGATGCTCATTTCTTTATGATTCTCAGCAAATCTCTGTGGTACATAGATTCCAAATTGATACTAAAAACTAGTACTGACAAATCCTCCTTGTCGCTTTGAATTGCACCACGGAT
The DNA here is from genome assembly GCA_025447955.1 of Psilopsiagon aurifrons. NCBI lineage: Eukaryota > Metazoa > Chordata > Aves > Psittaciformes > Psittacidae > Psilopsiagon > Psilopsiagon aurifrons. The sequence continues at coordinate 13,590 of JAOEHY010051080.1, forward strand.
GAAATCTGCTTTGACTTTCATAATCACAGTATAGTACTAGTAAAAAATAAACAAACCAAAGCGTATCTGTTTTTCTTACACTGAAAGAGATCAAGAGGGGAGCTTAAAAGATGGAGATTCTTTTACCTGTACCTGTGTAAACACATACACACACTCAGATGCCAGCCCTCACAGATTTTCTAGTATTGTGAATCTTTACTATAAGCTACACAAACTCATAGAAGAAATAGGCACCTTTCCTTTGTGCATGTGACATGTACATTTGTTAATCACATAATCCACCTAAGCAGCCAATTGGAAGGTCAGAAAGACGTAACACATTCTAGCCATACGTATGTTACTCCCCTAGCGAGAATCCTTTCTTCAATTACGCTACTCACTTCCCAAGGCTGCTTTGTAGTTGGAGTAAGGGGATTTTTGATTAATATGTGAAAATATATTCTTCCAGTCTTCTTAGATCATTAGTAATTGCAGCTTTGTGGCATATACTTCCAACTGGTATTTTCATAGGGACAATTAAAATTTAGCATCATCCCCTCTGTTCTAAGATGCTGAAATAACTATCTATTCAAGAACCGCATTATAAGGAAAATGTTAGAGATACTTTGGAGCTCTTAGCAGAGCAGGGCGATGGATTATGGATGTATTTCTATGCCCCTGGATTTTTTTAAACAGACCCTTGTAGTCCTGGGAAGAAAAATGGGATGGATGTTTAATATAGCAAAGAATGCACAAATGCTACAATATGTGATTTTAAACCAAGTGTGCCATATGAGTAAAATTTATTCTGAAATTTTGCAGCTGACCTTGTGTAACTTTTCCTTATACACCACCCATAGTATGAGATATTGATCCAGGTAAATCAAGAGTCAACATTCCCTCAGATTTCAAACAAAAAAGGACAAAGCGTTAAATTGCCCTTGAACAGGTAGCAACTTGGGCCACATAGTAGCAGTGCCCTTAGCATTACAATAACTAAAATAAACAGCAAGCTTAAAGCCAGAAACATTTCTATCAATTTTAGTTTCATTACCATTTACAACAGTATTTTTCCTCATTTTCATTTGTCATATAAAGTACAATCAGGCAGTGAGCTTTCAATAGACTGGGTTCAGTCATCAAAAATCATGGATGTTATTTATTTTTCTTCTTTCCCTGTTCTAGGACATGCAAAGATTCCTCTCATTATTCCCTTTCCTCCAAGAGTCCTGAATCAAGAAATCAAATCATATTCAAGATTAATTCTTCATAGACAGAGATGAAAATTGTATGCTTCAAATTGAAATCTAATGCACAATATATCAGTCATGTAAGATCTACAAACAGGTTCACAGATTGAAATGTTTTGTTACAGTGGAAACTGAGGCTCCATTTGAGGTTTTCAGGATTCAAGGAAAAATATTGGGATTTCTTCTTTTCTATGTTGACAAAATTCAAGTTCTGTATGTATTATGTAGTGTTCCTAACTTGAAAACAGCAACTCACTTACAGAACAATCTTTAGGTTCTGCAGATTTCCTGAAAGCATTTGACGTAAGTTATACCTCAGCAAAGGTCAGCTCTCACTTTAAGACTATTGAGAAGGTTAATTTGACCAGATGAATTCAGACTTCACTCTGAAACTCAGCTGACATTTTTAGATGAAAAGTGAGTGATGCTAGTATGGGAAAAATTGGTCTAAGCTGCTTTTGTTCAGGCACTAGGGTAATCAGAGTATCACACACAAGGGGCAACATTAACCCCCCAAATTTCTCAATTATTGTTTCCACATGGAAGTTAGATTCTGGAGCTCATCAACAACTTCCAAGTTTTATCACACAGTAGCAGTAGTAATTCATACATTTCTGCCATGCCCATCGTCTTGGTATCTCACAAAAGTTAATTTCTGATGCTACACTCACCATGTTGGTATAGCTTCAACAGTCAGTCAGGAGCAAGAGGAAAGGACAGGATGGCGAGACTGTGGCTTTCTGGCTAAAGCAGGAACCCAGCTACCTGTAGAATGCAGTTGCTGGGCTCCAGTGCAATAAAAAGAACTTGAAGAGCGGGTAGCAGTCCTTGTTCACTGAACTGATCATTACAAATGAAGTACAGATAAACAAAGATCTACAATGTTAAGTACTGCAAGTTAGAGTAGAAAATAATTGCTGGAAATTTATATGTGGAAGACACAAGAGGCATATAGATATATGTGTACACTATGTGTACACATGCACACATATATATGCATAATATATAAACATAAATACAAATATATATACACACACACACCCATGCATGCATACATGCATATAAAGAAACTCAACTGAAATTTCCTGAGAAATGCTTGCCTTTAACCAAGCCAGACATGAGACGTTTAATTTGCCATATTCACCCACAGCGCACAATCCACTTTTGTAGCTCTGAGTAATTTTTAAGCAGGCACATTGCCATTTTAGCAGATGGATAAAATACAGCCATGCCAGCAAATCAGCTCATCCCTGAAGTTTGAGAGTCCCTTGCCAGCTCCCCATCCTAAAATGCTTGAGCAGCATTCGTTGTTTTGCTTCTGTGGCTAGCAGGGAAGTCAGTGTCTGAATTTGGTGCATAGATTAACTTTTATAAACCCCAAATCAGCAGAATAAAATAGGTATTCTGGGAAGTACATCCACCAGGGTTTGGATTTTCTGTGAGAGTAAAACAGGAGAGTAAGGTAAGTGCAGTGTTACAACTTTATCTGCTGGGAGGGTTCACATGTCTATTAAGAAGCAGCAAGAATTTTAGGGTTAGGGAAAGGGGCGCAGCATGGGATTGACACAACTATTACTTCCCCAGCTGTCCTTAGGGCTTGGCTGAAGCATCCCAAAGTCTCTGGGATCTCATCCAAGACTCGGCAACCTCCAGAATGGCAAGGTGAGAACAGGAGCTAGCAATCCCTACCTTGAGCAGGGCAGGACTGTTCTGCTAGCATGACCTCTGTCAGCATGTGTCTTGTCATGGAGATTTATTCACAGAAAGATCCTGAAGACTTCCTTGGCTTTTTCTACAGTGAAGCTGTACGGCTTTTGACTGTATATATTTCCCCCAACACTACCTTGCTGTGAGACAGAGTACATGGGGTCTGCTCCATGCAAAAACAAAATACAAAATATATATTTAAATTCACTATTACTTCCTTCCAAATAGCCAAAAGCAGGATCAATAGCCACAGGTGAAGAGTCTGTGTCATGGGTTCAGCAGTAGCAGTCATTTTTCTCCTTCTTAGTAGTTGGTGCAGCGCTGTGTTTTTAACTTGTGGCCTGAGAACAGCGCTGATAACAC
>JAOEHY010051081.1:0-20709 GCA_025447955.1 Psilopsiagon aurifrons
AGCACATCATGCCCAGGATGCAGAAACGGAGAGCAGAGACCTGGAAGGGTGGTGGGGGGTGCACTGGCTTGGTCGGGTTGGGTGTACATGGCGAGCTGTTGTATTCTTTTCCCTTGTATTTCTCTTGTCATTATTATGGTGGTAGCAGTAGTGGTTTGTGTTATACCTTAGTTACTAAACTGTTCTTATCTCAACCTGTGGTAGTTGCATTCTTTCGATTCTCCGTGTAACAAACTGCGTGGCTGATTTACGGCCTAAACCACGACAATGTGAAAGGTGGCAAAGATTTGCTTCAGCCTTTTCCTTATAGTGACTTCACCATAGAAAATAAAGACAGGCTACTATCACTTAAAAAGCTGTATTTATTAGGCCATAAACTAGAATATTTAAAACTGTCAGAAAACGGAGAAGACAGAATAAAAATTAAAATATTGGTGATAAAGCAATGTTCCCCTGCCCATGTGTCCAAGGCAATTTCTTTCTCCCAGATTTAATTTCACTCAGAACAGTGACTTCTGTGTGCAACAGCCAGAACAGTATTGAGACTGGGCTAAAAGTTAAAAAAAACCCCAAACAATACCAAGGCAATTCCCAGGACTGTTTCCGAGGCTAGACATAGCCCAGATGTACAGTCTGGGAGATAACTGAAAGTAAATGTCATTAACAAATATATACAAAAGATATACAATGGTTAAACTTGTATATGGACTAAAATAACGCTCTTGAACATACACATGAAAGTTAAAATGGAAACTAAGAGATGCTTCTCTACTGTAAATCAGAGACGTTTGATGTGTGTTTAGTGCTATGCCCAAGAACTGCTAGTACTATAAAGACTACTGGATCATCAGTAGGGTGGCTAAAAGCAAAGCCTGGAATGATTAATAGCTCCCAGATTCAGACAGGATAAGGGAGTTAAGTTTAGAAGACTCATCTCATACATTTAGTGTATGCCTGCTAGCATGATTAAAAGTGTAAGCAAAAGAGACATCAAGGACAGTAAATGTTGTCTGCAGTCATCAAATACTTTCTACAGCATAGATCTCCAAAGTTTTCAAGGGTAGCTGTGTGCAAAATTCTTACTGAAAGTTATCGGAAACGTGTGCTTCAATGTCTTCTGGATTTTTAGAGGTCTGTTTTTCTTGCTGTTCATCTCAGTTACTTAGGTTTTTGGTGTTTTCTTCCAAGTTGCGGTTATGTCCTTGCATTTTTCAAATTATTATTTTTGCCACTGAATTTATTAGGAGCAGAATGGGGACATTCAGGGGGTCTATTGAGCAAATTAAGCATCTGGGACATCCAGGGGGTCTATTGAGCAAACTAAGCACTTTTCTGAGTGCTTCAAAGAAGCAAGTAGCCTTTATTTTCTTCACTCTGTCATCCACTTACATTTGATTCTCTTTTTCTGACTTTTACAGATACTGGAGAGTGGAGCTCTGATATTTTTCATTTTAAAAAGGTATTTAAAAAAGAAATATTGGAAATGTCTGCGTTCCCACACCGTTCTATTGCCTTCAGATTAATTAATCCAAACACACTTCTATTTTAAAAGACATTTTAAAATGCACTTCAAGCAGCCTGCAGAATATTTGTGGGAGCTCATTTTATGGGCAGTCTCATTGTGGAAGTCAAATTACAATTCAGTAATAAATTTGTGGAAAGAGGTATAATGAAAACATCGTCATTATTTGGGATGCAGCTATGTGACTGGAGGTATTTAAATTATTTACTGAAAAGTACATTCTTTTAGACTATATGAGATGTGTTATTATTACTATGCTGTTTTTTTTAAATTTATTTTGGGCAGGCTGGTTCCAGGTCAGGACTCTCCTGTGTTGGGGGATATACAAATATGAAGCAAGCCAAAAAGAGAGTGGATAGTAATCCTATACAGGACACTGGAAAATGAAATCAGACATTCCATAATTTAAACATATCTGCATGAAAGACATGAGAAATGTGAAGAGGATAATGCCTAAGAGATCAGTGCAAGGGTTTGATTTTTGGTTAGTTGTTTTTTTTTTTTCATTCACTGTTCCTTAGGGTAAGATTTTGTTTATACTCTGCTTACTTAAATTTTTGTTTCTTGCCACTTACCAACTAGGTCATTCTGCAAAGTTCTGTGCCAAGAATTTTGAGAAAATATATTTCCCTCTAGAGGATTTATAACATAATTCTGTCTCATTATGCCTAGTGTTTTTTCCTCATGCTATGATATCCTCAAAGACGAAAGAAATGAAAGAGCTTGTCTTCTTGTCAGGAAGACACAAACAGACTGGAAAAATTAGTTGCAGCAATTAGAAAATATGATGATGCTCACTTGTACACTTCTGCAATGATCCTAGGACAAAAAGGAGACACTTAAGGAGTACCTGAAGCTGCCTGTGAGGTGCAATTAAAAGGGTAATAAGTACAAATTCTGTGGTATTTCAGCAATAATCAAGCAGTGAACTTTCACCAGAAAAATGGAGAAAGTTCTTCTTTGCATCTTATTCCTGCTGGCTGGAATGACCTCTAGTAATGTAACTTATATAATAAAAGCAGGTGTATGATGACCTAATGTGTAGTAGAAATTGAAATACTCATCTATTTTTACTAGAGTAAAAAAAAATCCTGCAATTTGCAGTTCATTCTGGTTTTGGGTCTCTGCACTACATATACTGTGTTTTAGTGTGTAATCTAGTAACACATCTAATTTATAAGTCTGTCTCATCCCTCTTTCCTGTCAGTCATTCCTTTAAAAAAAAAAAAAACAACAGTGGAAAATGATCTCAAAAGTTGTGATTCTTTGCTGTTATTCTCACACCTCTGACATTGCTGGTGGGAATTTGTTCCTCACTGAGATTTATCTCTGCTCTCCTCACAGAGCTGGTGCACTGATCAGTGGTGGAAGATATTCCCTCTGCTGGCTTGCAGGTCAACAGGACACATGCCTGGTCCAGTTTCCTCTTGAAGGAAGAGCTCAGAGGATGATTCAGGTCCAGTTCAGATACCTCATCACAGCTTATTTGTACTGTGTGTCCAGGAACCTGAGGGAGCAACAGACCCCTAGCAAACCTTTTTCCACCAGGGTAGGACATACTTGGAAAAGCTGTGGTGGCTTGTGGATGGGGATTGTTTACTGAAAAAGAGACAAGACACCAGGTCTGTGTGAGGGAGAAGAAAAGGAATAAGGACTCACAGGAAGAAGAAAATCTGTGGCTCAGTAGAGGTATGCAAGGTCTTCTCTCTTCTCTGCAGTGAGCTCTGATATGCTGAGCAGAGGCTTTAGATAAAGACATAAAGAAGATTGTCAGTATGCGTGATGCACATTAAAAGGCAAATCCAGAGGGCAATGGACATGAAGAAGGAGCGTACCTTGTTCTGTACGTGCAAATGAAGAGAAAGAGCTGAATGACTCATCCGAGCCAAAGACTCAAGGGTGAATCATCATTACACATCTGAGGAACTTGCAAAGCAATGAAACACATCAGACACACACTGCATCGTTACATACAGGCATTGACAAGAAATTCTGGGTTTGAAGCAGGTCCCTCTGTTTACACAGTAAAATTTCCACGTGGCTCTCATACCACATCTACATCTTTCCTCAGATCATGCTTACTATCAGTGTCAAAAGTATGTGCCATTCTGTTTGTCTTTCTGTAGACAAATTATGTCCTTATGCTCATCATGGTAAAACAAATAAAATTCCAAAGAAAAGACAAACCAGTAAGTGAAAGAGACAACTCAGCATTCATTCTATCCAACAAAAGAACTGTGGCTTGCAGAAAGACAGCCTTTAAACTTGAATGCCTTCAAAAGTACTACAGCCTCCCTTTGTTTCCTAGGATTGGTAGTGTAACTTCTCGCCATACAACTTCTTGTCTTTCCTCCTTCCATGGTCCTTTTCAGCTTGAATTCTCCCTCAAGCATGTAGGAGGTAATACACAACTGTTTTGATTTCTGTTCTGTTCCCTCATATATGCCAGTGAAACACCCCTGCTTTTATTTCTATATGTTCTAAATTTTAAACATTGTCTTATCAATGATCCTTATTTAAACAGAAGAGCTGAGACTCAAGTTTAGCTGCTTTTGTTCATCTGTTAGGGTCTGAGTCCATTGTCATCCAGCATTTTAGACTTACCTTTTTTAAAACTGAGCTAATTTATGTTGCTGATGTCCAAAATCCCAGTGTATTAATCGCAGACAATAGGAAGGCTCATACTACTTTAGATATAAGTTCTCCTACTGTCTATACAGCAAAACAATTACAGTCCTTTATAGGGTTGCTCTGAGTGGGTAATGTTGAAAGCATTTCTGTCACTTAATGCTGGCTGGAGTCCCTGAACTAAGCCTGTGTGGTCTCTATCAACCAACCCAAGGATCACCTTCAGTATCCCAGCCAATGTCTTATCTCCTAACTGACTCTGAGCAGAACAAATAGACTAAGTTATGTGCAGTGTTTTTTGGTGAATTGGCATAAGTTGACATAGAAAAGGTGACCTGAAGCTTCTTTGACATTCCTGAATATTTTGTTGGTGTTCTCTCAAAATGCTTTTGTAAGAGCAGCAGTGCAGACTTTCAGGCAAATTTTTGGCTCAAATTGAGAAAGCTTGACTTAGGTTTACAGAACAAAAACAAAACCAGCTTCCCAAAAGTAGGTATAAAACTGGGAAGTGAACCTACCATGTGGATGCAAATATTTTGAGCCCTGCAATTGAGAAGACCCTGTTTTCTGGCTGGGGCCTGCATTTGTTGGGGAGTTCAACAGTTCCAGGAATTCTGATCTTGTTTCTTCCCTTTTGGATTAAACATAGAATCATAGAATGGTTAGGGTTGGAAAGAGCCTTAAGATCATACAGTTCCAACCCATTGAACTATGTCTTTTTGCTGGGAGATCTGTACCAGCCCTAACTTATCATCCTTTTACAGTCAGTGAATCATTTCATAAGCATTTCTAAGTCATTAAAGTATTATTTCCAAATAGCTATAATTTCAGTTTCAAAGAAAAGAGAATTTGACTTTTAACAGATTGCAGATTTACACGTCATGAGACTTTGCTATGGATGGGCATAAGCCTTCTGGGTGAAATGTGGGCTGGGCTGGCTTGTGTAAGGATTATTACTTTCTCATTTTCTTCTTCAGTGCTGTGAATAAAATCTTTTATTTCAATTGATACTGAAGATGAAGGGCAGGTATGTTTCTAACCAATATAGGAAGGATAAAAAGACTTAAATGGAGCCAATAAAACTGAGGTTGTCAAGGAGTGTTTGGGAAGTTCTCCTTCTGTAAGGAAGTAAATAGACTTTCCTTATGCTGCTAATGTTTCTGTTATGCAGTTCCATATTAACTGATGCATTTATATAAACCAAAAAGAGTTTATCTAAGAATGGAATTCAGAAAAAAAATTGGTTAAAATATTAGCTTAAGTGGACACATCTGAGTGTGAAATAAAGGAATTCATTAGTAAGGAAATATATTTAGCTTTATTATCCTCCAACAACTTCTGAGGCTTAATTAGTGTTTTGCTGCATTTTGAGATCACCAGATGGGCAGCACTATAGAAATGCAAAATGTTTTTTATTATGAACACCTTCAATTTGTGGATGAGCATCAGCTCAGAGGCCTGTGAAATAAAGATACAGTCAGGTGTTTGGACAAAGGAGTGAAGCAGGTGCCGGCCAGGCTCTTTGGTAGTACAAATGATTTTGTGAATGTTCTAGTCCCACTTCAAGGGAAGGCCAGTGTAGGCTTATTCAGAGAGATCTATATACTTCACTTAAAGTACTTCAATGTCAAAAACAGGAGACTGCTTAAATTGAAACATATTTAAATAAAATAAACATATTTTGACTTTGTATTTTTTAAAACTAAAGTTTTTTTCTGGTGTCTGTTTTTAAGCTTCCTTTAATTTCAGCTGTATCATAAACTACACAAACAGACAAAATACATGCATATTTGTATGAATAGTCACAAGTAACAAGGCAGAAATTATATCCTGACACTAGGAGCAGAAGATCCGTGGAGGATTTTCATCATAAGTGAGGGCTGGTGTATGGGCCAAAGCAATATGATAAACTGATATCTCATTATCATGGAATCATAGAATAGTTTGGGTGGGAAGGTACCTTTAAAAGTCACCTAGTCTAACTCCTCTGCAGTGAGACAGGACATCTTCGACTAGATCAAGGTTGCTCAAAGCCCTGTTCAGCCTGACCCTCAAATGTTACCAGGGATGGTGCATCTACTACCTTTCTGGACAACATGTTCCAGCATCGTGCCACCCTCATTTAAAAAAACCCAAATATAAAACAAAACAAAACAAAAACCCAACTTACTTAGTACTCATCTAAATCTACCTTCTTTTATTTCAAAATCACTGTCCCTTGTTCTGTTGCAACAGGCCCTGCTAAAAGGTTTTTCCCCACCTTTCTCATAAGCCCCTTTAAGTATTTAAAGGCTGCAATAATGTCTCCTTAAAGGCTGCAGTGAGGTCTCCCCTGAGCATCATCTTCTCCAGACTGAACAGCCTTTCAGCCTTTCTTCATAGGAGAGGTACTCCAGCCCTCTGATAATTTTTGTGGCCCCCCTCTGAACCCTCTCCAACTGCTCAATGTTTTTCCTATACCAAGGGCTCCAGAGCTGAAAGCAGTATTCCAGGTGGGGTCTCACCAGATTGAGGGAGAGGGGGAGAATCCCCTCCCTTGACCTGCTGGTCATGCTTCTTTTGATGAAGCCTGGCATATGGTTGGCTTTCTGGGGTGCAAGCACACACTGCAGGCTCATGGCCAACCACAAGTATCCCCAAATCCTTCTCCACAGGACTGCTTTCAATGTTTTCAACCCAAGCCTGTATTGAAAAAAAGGGGTTGCCATGACTCAGGTGCAGAACCTTGCATTTGGGCACATTGCATTATTTTACATAAGAAAAAAGTCATAACAATCAGGTTAGGTCTCAGCCACTTGTTTAGAAGAAGGAAGGCTGCAATAGATAATCTGTGAAATGTGAAAATCTTAGAGGATAAGAAGAAATACTCTACTCTCCAGGATAGACTACTGATTTTTATATCTACATTGTTCCAGAAGACATAGAACTGAGGAGATAAAAGCAATACTAATGGATGGGCAGCGAGGAATGGAATGGGTTATTAAGGTTATGTATGTAAGGAGATCCTCCTGCATCTTTTGGTCAGGTCAGCCGCCTCTTGCTGGAGGGATACTATGAATTTTCAAGGAATGTAAAATGCTATGTTAATTAAATCTATTAAAAAATGTAGAGTTTGACATATTAAACAGCCTCCTTAATTGTGGTAATGAATTGTTATGGTTGTTCAACTAATGGACTTTGTCATTCACAAAGATAGTGCATGACTGTTAGAGAAGTACAGTGAGAATTAAAGTGCATGGTAGAAATCAGTTCAGAAAATGCACTTGTTCCAAACCCCTCTTTTTCTTTCATGAAATATTCTTCAGGTAGAAAGAGAAACACCCAATTAATACCCTCCATGATACAGGAAAAAACCCAAACAATCCAAAGGGCCCAACACAACATTCCACAAACCACCTGTTATTTTCCTATAGGTTAACCTGACTCTCTGCTTCTTGATTTTACTTCAATGTAGGTTATAGAGTGAAGCATTACAATGGAAGGTTTACCCAGATTGCATTCCTTAATAACCTCCTTGCCACTGCTCTCACACTTTTTATCTTTTTTTTCCCTACAGGTTTTGTTTGGACCTCTATATCCAGAATTTTATAGGGGTTATGAGAGCACAATAACCTGATTTTGCAGGATATTTTATACTTATTTTCAGAAACTAATACTTTTGAGGGAAGACAGATATTGAGACACAGATTACACATCTGAAAGAATGGCAACCGTAGTATTCTCACAAGGGAGAAAAAAACAACCTTATTATATCTCATCAGCTGGTGGGTTCCTGCTTAACTGAGAGATCCTTTAGGTTGCACATCCCACACGGATACATGAATATCTCTTTGTCATTATACCCCTTCCCAATGCACTTGAAGTAAGGAAAATTCAATTCCTTATGTGCTTCTCTGTGCCAATTACGATCCCCATTCATGGCACTGATTTCAGTCTGACAGTGTTGTATGTAAAATTGAACTCCAACTTCTTTTAGCATGCTGGGCCTCCGGGCATTGCCAGCCATATAGAATTAATTGCAGCAGACATGCAGACTTAGAGAACATAAACATGCACCTTAGCTACTGGAGGTATTATGTGATATCAGTACATAGTTTATTAAGAAAATGGAAAAAGTCCTTTTCCTAAAGCAAATGGAAATAGCATACGCATTGAATGGAAGACTATGAGTGATGATGCAGAGACTGGAAGAAAATGTGTGTGACCATTAAATACAATATAAAACATTTCCTTGATTTCAGGGAACTGGGATTTGGTTTTGGGACTTCTTGCTGACTATTAAAAACAGTAAATCACTCTGCAGTAGCCTGCAATACATTTTAACATCCTCACTATCTGTACATACATGACACTTGATTGACCAAGCCTTGTTCATTGCTCAGATCTTCCAATTCAATGATTTAATTTTTACTTAATTACTTAGTTCTTGTTTTTTTTTTTTTTTTTTTTTAATTTCGTAAATACTTCATTGCAAATCTCCAAACTCTTAGAAGCCTTAGATAATTGCGTTAATCTACATCAGGTTTCTTTTGGGAATGTATCTGATTCAGCATTTGCTAGTAACAGAAGTTTTACAAGGGCAGTGCTGCATGGAGTTTAGGTCATTAATAGACTGAGGCACTGTGTGATCTGTGGGAAGGCACCGTCCATAAAACAGTTGCCAAATCTGTCTTGTGTTGTATAAACATGATAGTTCCTTTTCCAAGAACAGTTGGACAAAGGTGATTTCAAATGTTTTTGTATTAACGGCGGATTCTTTCCCTAAGGCAATTAAAATATGGAAACAAAATATGAACTATTCATACTTTCCTCAGGAAAAAGAGCATATACATGTGAAATATGAAAGTTAATAATGCATTGGTGGATGGTGGCCTTGAACTATGGTGGACAGCCCTGTTTGAGAATCTAGCTACGAAAGAATAGCTGTATACCTAATAGCTATGTATACCTATAAGCTATTTCTACTTCCCTTCATGTGTAGGCAATTTGTAATACCATGCATTCTATAAATCTCACTTCTGTGTTTTGTTGTGCCGATAACAGAGTATTGCAGCCTCTAACTGTGAGTTTAGGTTTCATATGTAATTATGGAACAATAAATGCAGGCAATGAGCTAAGAGTTTGGCATCTCGTTTGGTAATTATCTATAATACTTACAAATGACCTGCAAAGAGAAAAGGAGAAACAAAAGATGCTTCTGGGCTTGGACACTCAAATTAAGGCACAGATAAATTTTTAACATCATAGTTTTATAACAGTTCCAACTGGCATCAACAGCCACTGCTACACTCAAGGGGAAACTTGTCTGTATTTCAGGTTCCCACAGAGCAGCATATTTTGTTTCATTAGCAAACACTACAAGCATGGTGTTTCCGTAGGACAGTCTAAACTACCCACCTTCCATGTTCACCCTGCCTCCTCCAGTAATAAGCACCAAATATAAACAGACGCCTATCATCATGGGTCCCAGGAAATGCATCCACAATGCTGAATCACTTCCATGGTTCAACCATTTATTTTCAAATGCCTGTATCATTTTGAAATCCTAGATGTCAGCCTTTCCTTCTGGTATTGGGGGACTGTAAAATAACTTTACAGAACACTGTATGATATCCTTAAGTGACTATGTTTCTCTTCCTTGTTCAGACCTAGAAAACCATGCCATTACTCCAAAAACAATTTGATATTCTAACCCAGAATTTCTAAGTGCTTTGAGTACCCTTGAATTTAATCCTAGACTATTCAGCAGCATTACAAAATGAGGATGGTTTACATCTCAGATTGTTTGTCAAGCAATAGGAAATTAAAATTAACACTTTGTTAGAATTAATTTTCAGTAAGAACTGCAGAAGTATGAGTGTGTTATTTTTTGTGCCTTAGTTTTTTGTGTATGAAATGAAAAGTGGATTCCTTACTTATGGATCTCTTTTAAAAACATATATGGAAACACTTAAATGTTTGATTAACTATTCCAGGAGTGAAGACTTTGCTGATGGATTTTTATATTATATACAATGAAAATATGCAAATATGTTTTTAAGGAATTGACATGACTGTGGATTATAATGTATGCAAATATAGAATTTTCAGAGGAGACTGGAAAAACTAATCTTTGTCATTAAAATTCTAGTTTGTTGAAATATGCTCATTATAGACTGCCAAATTTCAACCACAATATGAAAAAAAAATGCTGCGAACACATTGGATCACTGCAGAATCCTGCCCATGGGCTCTTAAAACTGGGGTGCACCCTAAGGAGGCTGCAGCCATTCCTACCACCAGCAAAAGGAGTATTGGATCTTCTAGCTTGCCCACAGCCCAGAGGAAAGGGCACTGTTCTTTCCCAAACAGCTCTGTGTTTCCCAACAAACTCCCAATCTAAATAAAAATGCAAAATGTTGACAAGACCCTTTGGAAAATAATCAACAAGCCAATTATCCTACATCACCTCTTCTCAAATAGATTTTGTTCGCTTCCTCCTTAGATTTCCATGATTTATTATTCTAGAATATGTTTCCAGAAAACTTAGACTCAGCTGGGAACCCCAGGTCTTCTAATATCTATCTCTCAGAGCAGTTCACTTGAGTTAAAAATACTGCAGTATGAGAAGTTCTTAGGATACAAAGTGGTAATCTTCTTCATTGAGGGTCTCTGGCTCTCTTTCAATATATCACAAATAATTTATTTTCAAATTGTCATAATGGGCTGATTTAGAAAATGTATTTTTAATGTCAGATTCCTTTTTCAGAGGAAAAAAGATCTGGTTCAAGTTGGGAAGAAAACAAATTTCAGGACTTCTGAATCATCTGTAAAAGAAAAATTACTGTTTTCTGTCCAGACTTAATAAAATGTGACCTTTTAAATGACCTGAATTTACAGAAAACTAATGAAAAAAAGAAGAGTTTCTAAAAGTTAATTTTGGCTATTTTTCAGTCTTATTTCATAATTTTCTAATGTTTGCCAGTGACAGACAATGCACAGCAGCTTAATTATTATCTTCTGCTGTGTGAGCATGCTGTGAAAAAAAGATTATGGGAAGCAGGAGAAGGAGGACATAAACTATCCTGACACAAATTGGTATTTAACATACATTTTGAAATCAGTCTGCTGCTGCCATTATTTCTTCAGCCTTTACATACAGCGTGCTAGAGAGCCCATCAATTGTATTTCCTATCAGAATGTAGAACTGCTTTGTGGTTTGTTTTTTTTGTTTGTTTTGCTTTTTTTTTCCGCTTAACATCTTTCCCCAAAAAAGAAGTCATCTGAGGATTGAAGACATTAATTTTATCAGCTCTGGGCTCTGTAAGAATCTGACTTTAAATGATTTAGAGAGGAACACAATTTGTCCACTTATGATGAGCATTTTTTTCAAGTTAGGGTACCAGGAGTTTCTGTCTAACAGACAGAAGACAGTCGCAGTTTAATCAAACTGACAAAGTAGATAAGAATGTATTCAATATTTAATGCACAGTATGTAAATAAACCCTTTATGTTCATGTTTCTATTCAGTTTATCAAGAAAATTACTAAGAGGCTATTCTGTAGGAATATATTAAAATATGAATACCATTTAATAAAATGAAAGGGCTATGGAGTTTAGTTTTAATTAAAGAGTTGATGGAAACTGTTTCGGAAATATGGTTGCTCATTTTTGTCTCTGTAAAATTTCTGAATAATGTTATTTACTATGGGACATTCTGTGGCAGGAATGTCTGCAGTTGGAAATGGCCAACAATAAATTTCCCATGGGTGCTTTGGAAAAGCCGATGTAAAGAAAAACTCACAAACTTGCCTTGAATGCTTTGCGCAGAAGACTAGTAAGGGGAACTTGGATGAAGATATACATAGTAATAAATAATATAACTAATACAGTGTTGAAAATGATGTGATCTCTTCTTATAACAATAAAAGAACATGCATTGAAATAGAAATATGAGAAATGCAAAGTAATGAAACATAAATTCTATTTCTCTCCACATTAATTTTTTCTTGTACAACTCCTTGCTCTGAGAGATTTGTACATCCCAAGACTTTGCAAGTGTTCAGTAGAGGCTAAACATTTAAAAAGAAATAAAACCCAATACCCAAAGCCTAAGAAAAACCCAACCAAACAAATGGGATAGGAAACATTTTTTTTCAGACATAATTTAAGTGGTAAGAAGAACTTTAATTTGTGAATCTATATTTCTCTACTTGTCTTCTGAAAGATTACTTGCACTTAGTCTCACATCTCTTTTGGGGTGACAAGATTCATGCATGCCTTGTAATGCTGTGCAGTGCGCTAGTCCAGTTTTCACTATAAAATTCTCTTAGTGTAAAAGCAAGATCACCTTTCTGCAAAACTCTTGTGTTGACAATGGTATGCCAGCAAAGAACCAGTTGTTCTGACATAGCTCAAACAAAAGTTAGAAAAAAAAAATCACTAGTTCTGCCAGTGCAAACAGATCTGCCAAGCTTGCCGCAATGTAGATCAACTGCAAAATTCCCTTTGAGAAAGGGACCTTTAAAGGTTAGAATTTTTGATTTAGAGTTCTCTTTGTCTTAGTCAGAAGAATCTCAAGGGATAAAACTTTTTTTTTTTTTTTTTTTTTTAATTTCACTATAGGAAGCAAGTCAGCATTTTTGTCCAATTTTTTCCTGGGATTTTTGGTCGTGATCATCCTGCTCTGGCTATTTTACCAAAGCAGTAAGAGTTTTCAGCTGCTATTGAAAGACGTAATAATGAAGAGCATATAACTTCCCATCTGAGCTCTGCTTGAGGACATTTTCAGTAGTCATTTGGTTCGATTGCTCTCATTTTAATATTCTTAACAAATGCTTTCATTATATTGTTATATGAGAAGTGATGGAAAGTTGCAAGCGCTTTCCTTTGGAATGCTTTTTTTCTCTTCTTAATATTTTAAGAAATATTCTGACCCCTGTTAAGACATTGAAGAGTTGTCTTTGAATACGAATGCAGAAAATCATGAAAATGGAAGACAAAATACAAGCATTTTAGCCTGTTTGTGAATTATGTGTTAAACATTGAAGAATTACTTTCTTTTTTCACCCCCTCTCTCACCAAAAAGCAGGAAATATGTTTAGTGCGGTAGCAGTAGTAGAACTCTTCCAAATAGGTGCAATTCAAAGGCGATTTTATTAATTTTTTAAAATTACACATTTTCATTAATATTATTTGCCCAAGAGAGATGATGTAGTTTTTCCCCTCTTTTGAATAAAATGATTGGCAAAAAGGAGGGTTTGGGGGTGATGTTCTTTCGCCATTACAAACTAAGGTCAACATGAAATAAAGGGTCATTCCAACCATGTGCGTTGTCCAAATAAAATCCACAGAAACAAGTCTTGTGAAAAATCAGGTCTTTACCTACATCCAGAATATTCTCTCAGGAAAACAAGCAACCCGTGGAATTGTGAAGCAGTGTAGGCAATATGGACATGAAGCTACTATGGAAGGAAGAGCATTTAAGAACATCCCTCTCTAAAGTCCTTTTTCCCTAACCCATCCTTGCATAATTCCTTAGAGGGTTCCCCTCTTTCGGGCATATCAACCCTCAAAATACTCTCATTTTGTGGAGGGTATTGAATGGTGCACGTTGTCTGGCATATTTTTTTTTTTAAGCAGTGCACCTTTAAAGTGCAACAAGTTCCCTGGAATGCAGGTTATATGCATGAAAACACTAGTTTCTTTTAATTACTGCATAAGCTCTCCAATTTATAAGGATTTAAATTTATTTTCAGCGGCTGAATATCTACTCACCTGGTTTATAACATTCCCCATGCCATGGGTCATTCCCTACAGCATCTTTACTTATTTTGCTATTACTTTCCTTATCTTACATTTCCTTCAGCAAATATCCTGAGACTGATTCTTTCAACCCTATTCACATTGAGAAACACTTCTCTAAGCTATGTTTCCTTCCAGTCAGGTCGTTTGTTGTTTTGTCTTTGAGTTTCTCTAACTGCTAGAATCCCACAAGAATAAGAACTGCAGATGGAAGAAAGGAATGAAAAATCACGTCGTTTTCTCACCCACATAATAAGGTTTCTGTAAACAATAAACAAAGTATTCCTGACAAAGAGGTATTTTGCTTTCTGTCTGTTATGGACTTGATTCTTCTCCGTTGAAATCAAATGCTCAAGCTCCCAGAAATTTTGATTGAAGCAGAGTGTTATCCCCTAGTCAGAGAAATCATATTTTTTGCTTTTATTGATGCTGCAATATAAAACCAGACATGTCCCTTTCCCTGTACTTCCACCATAAATTAAAACCTAAACAGAAACCTTTGGGGTTTAAATCAAGACACACAAGAGATGATCAAAAGTCTTCTCTAGTTCTGAAATGGAGGATCTATATCTAATTTAATTATTTTGAATTGGCTCTATCTTTGATCAAAAAGATGTTAGCTAAAACAAATCTGCTGAGGATATTGTAGGATGTGACTAATGAGACTCCATCACCTTGTATGATTTACTTCAAGACAGTGTTCAGCTCCCAATTTCATAGATAAGACTCCTATATCTTTCTTTTGTCTCATTTTATTATGATAAAAAAAAAAAAAACAAACTTCTTAGTCATGCACAATCTCTTTTGTCAACCTGGAAAATAGGCAAGACAGCTTGAGACAATCCAGTAGTCCATCTTGGCTGAAAGAAGAATGTCTTGTGCGCTTTTATTCCCTCATTCCTTTCCCCAAATGGCACTGTTGCCCATGCTGGAGAAGCGCAGAAAGAAGGCTCAGGTTTCAGAAGTTATTTTGTTTGTTCGCTCTTTTTTCAAAAACAACTAGTCTGCTTTACCAAGCCTTCCTGCAATAAGCTTGACTTATGAGACATGCTTGCAATAATTACACTTGTACAATTGCAGTGCATAGACAGAGCATAAGCTCACATTTTGAGAGAGAAAAATTGAAAAATAGGCATGTTGTGCTCCTATGCATTTGTCATAATGTAAATTGCATAACATAATATTGAGGACCAAAAATAAATGTACTCCAAAATATATATCTGCAAAAATATTAGTTTAAATGAAATAGTTTTTTTCAAAATATATTTCAGACATATATTTGTATAAGGTTAAAGACAAATAAAATACTTTGCATAATACTCTATCAATACCTTCCTAGTCATTGCAAGAAAAAATATTACATAGAAATGCTTTCATTTCTGTTTTCATCTAAATTTTCCATTTTATTTTTTATGGGAGGAAAAAGCAATAGAGAAATATCTTATTTTTCATTTATGTCTAATATTCACTGACTGTGTGTAAGTGCATATGAGTTTAAGTACCTGCACTTGCACACACAGAGAAGTGTGTGAATTTATTGGTTCTGCAAATAGCATTTTCTGTAGCATTTTCAGAATTTCTTTTAGTGATGTTGTTAATTCTTGATTTTTATGGAGAATACCTTACCTCCTTTATCCCCTTGCCTTTTTCACAGGTGCATACTATCATTTCCACCAATCCTTTGTGATTCTTTCTCCTGTTCTGCCACTTTCCGCAAATGTCTTCCCAGGTAAGAGTTGAAATTCTGACATAAGTCCATCACACAAAACTCTGTAACATTATAAAACTGAACATGTTCCCTACTTTATGGCATAACAAAAGAATGGAACTCAGCATCTCTCCATGAGTCCACTCTCTATTACTGAACTTGGCAAAGCTTATAGAATAAAATTTGCATGACACATGAAAACACAGCCTCCATTCAACCTTTTACATTCTCTTAAAATTTCAGAAGGTGCTAGCAAGTATCTGAGATCATCTACTAAAAGGGAGGATATTCGGATTTTTTTCTTTTTTTCTTTAAATAATCTAATTACTGTATTATAAATTTAGATAATCTAACATGGCTGAAACACAGGCTTACTTCTTATAACTTTTTCAAGATATGACCTTGTATTGTTTGGAATTTAAGCATAGATGTCTGGAAGCAGCTATGATGGCTATGTTAAGGACTGCAATACACCATCATGATATTATAATAATGGCCTAGTAATTGAGGCTTGATTCAGCAAAGCACTTAAGCATAGCCTTGAATTCTCATCTATTTTATATGGCCCAAAGGTTTTCTTTCATATAAGAACGGTGTAAAATAGCTTTAGCCAAATGAGAATACAAACAGGTTAAATTAGAATTGGTTTTTAAACATGAATTGAGGTCTTGAAAGCACATTATATCTGTTTGAATCATTCACATTAATTTCAGGTAGAGCAAGAATTTTGAAAAGGCATGTCATAAGACTCTCTTACATGTTAACAGTTGTAAGGAAGAAGAAATAAAATTAAGAACAACTAAACTGCAATCAGCAGAAGAGTAGCTATTAGGTTGAATATAGCTCATTTTCAACAGTTTTAAATATTTCTGATAAGTTCAAAACTTATCTTGCATTGCTAGAAAGATTAGCATTTGTACTGAGTCATGTATATTGCCTATTTTACAGATTAAAATTCCTCTACCACATCAGTTAAATCATAAATGCGTAAAAGAGGATAATTCTTTCACAGATGGAGGATGAGACTCTAAATAGTTCCTGTCTTTGGCATTATAGACAGTGTAGTTAAAATCTCCCCCCAAAATCAGCATATTCTGTGGCAGACAATTCGATAAAACTCTACTTACACAGTAATTCAAAAGAGCTCCTTTCTTTCCCTCAGTAGTAGAACAAATGTTAATGAAGCAAAAATAAGTTTAATGAAAGTTGACCTGAATTTTTAATAACGTTTTAATACCCCTGAATCAAACCAGGAATTCAATAATTTGTATGTGAATCTGACTAAGGGTTTTTTTAATATACAAACTGTCCAATTTTTTGTAACAGCACAGATTTGTGCTATATAATATGAAGACGTTATCATGAATTAATATTTTTAAAACTGTCCTTTGAAGGATTACCTTATTATAACTTTGGTAGCAATTTACAGAGTATTTTACTCCAAGTTGAACTACTTCTCTCAGAAATGTTCCTACAGAGGTAAAAGAAGCCTAAGGAGCATCTAAAAGGTTAGTGGGCAGGACAGGATGTCCAAGGCAGAAACTGATTGGTGGTGGTCCTGGGCAGCTGGCACAGTGTGGGCACTGCACTCAGGGCACATGGCTGCTGTGGGATCAGCCAAGAGCTCATGCCTCTTCAGAGGAAACTAAAGGTCCTATTGTTTATTTTGCCTCACTATATAGAAGGGATATGCTGCTTACAGTTGCATAGAGGGATTAAATTCTACATGAAGGGATTAAACTCCTGCAATGCACAATTAATAAATTATTTTTTTCAACAGTGCTTCCAATACCTGTATGGGTAAGGACTGGTTTCACTGCATATAAGATGAAAGGTAGAAAAACGAAAATTTCCTGCAACCTCCTAGCAAAAGGAATACAGTAAAAATAATAGGGGAACGGCTCTTAAATAGAGCTCTCTATGTTACTGAATTGGAAAGTGCATTCTTCAGGATATCAGGTGAACTGAACTGAATGGTGAAAGATGTCCTTTCTCTGTCCTCATGTCATTCTGTCTGTGCCTCAGTTGCTTACTAAATCTTACTGAATGGACGGCACTGACTGGCGGGTGGTTAGGGAAAGATTTAATTTAAGATGCTGATCCTATAATTGGGCAAAAGAAGAAGCAATCCAGGATGTGATGATGGATCACATGAAACATGCATGCGTATCAGCTGAGCTATAGTAATTGCTAATGCACAGGGCTACATATACACATACAGGCATTGTCTACAACACATGCACAATAATGCACCATGACTTCAATTGTAATTCTAAGACTAAACAGAGGAAAATTAATCCAGTCCTGCCATAGGTCAAGAATGCACAAAGACACTGTTACTGCAGCCCAGGCAATGTGCAATCATTTCTTAATCTGTGGTTTTATGAAAACATGCCAGAGGCCAGAACTTTTACCTAAATTACCAAGGAAAAAATTTGTGGAACATTACAAACTCATTTTGTCATTCTCTGTCTCTGTATAAATATGAGGAACATATAAATAACTAAGGAATGTTTCAGAGTACCCATAAAATGTGCATATGTGTATTAGCATCACAGAACTAAACTCTTCCATCTGCTAAGCTAGTAATGCAAAACAGGCAGGTGATAAAACATCTTTCGATTGGCATGTCTTTCTTACAAGAAATCAGTCCTGCTAAAGAGGCATTAATACCACCCTGGTGTTGAGGAACTCTTTCTAGAAGTATTTAAGGACAGTTCCCACACACTAATATGTAAAACGAACCTATTTTCTGCAGCTCAACAACATAAAAATGCTACTCTTCCATTAGTGTCTGAAATCTCCTTATAATGTGAATCACATTTGGGAGGGGACAAATATGTATTCTACTGCTTGCTGTTACATTATGTGTAATGCACAAGTGTTATGCCATCTCTACCTGTTTACCTGTGACTTGATGGCACAATACATTCTTTTGCTGATCTTTTGGAACAATTATGCTGCTATAGCAGGCAATCAATGAGCTTTTGTATTATTCTTCAGAGCTGTGTCAGTGTGCAATGTCATTGTGCTTGAGGTAAGCCTATGCAGTGGAGAGTGGCACATACAGAAGTTGTTGAACTGATGTACATAAATTCTATCAAAATTGACTTTCAATTTTATTTCAGCGGGGTGTTGCTAGAATTAGAGAGAATGCTAGATATCAAATAACTTCTAAGGCAAAGAATTTATGTAATGAAGTTAGCAGCTGGATAAATCTGATCAAAAAATAAACAATTACACTACTGAATAGTGCTTTATTTAAAGAAAAGTGCAATAAACCTACCACCCTGAAGTCAGAATGAAGCAATACAAAGGTTTTCTTTAAGAACAAAAGACTATTGAATTGTGTAGCTGATGCCGTGTGCTGAAAAAACATGAGGCTTCCTCTGTTTCTTCCTTTGCAATAGGCCCAAAATGCATCTTGGAATAAAGCATTTCCTTATATCCCACTCTAAAGCCTCTGTAAACCTTTATTTGAATCATGCTGAGCCTGGATCTACAGCCATTGGTAAGGAATTAATGCTGACATCTGAACATAGACTGGCAAATAACTTTTCAAGACCTATAAAATTGCAGTATTTTTTGAAGTAAGGTTTGAAAAGGGCATCTGTATAAAGAATTACTTACACAGCTGTAGATGGCCCACACTACCTGAGTTCTGTGCAAATTTGCTGCATGGCATTGTTATTTTTTTCCAGGAACAGACTCACAGGCATTGCAGCACTGTAAAAACATGGCAGCAGCTAAAAGATTATTCTGTGCTGAAGATAACCAGTTTTACTCTTCATTCGGTTGCTGCACACTTTCTTCCTCACCTCTGGAGTAGAAAGCAACAGGAGGAAGATGTCTGTATCATTTGTTCAGGAATAGACTCATGTTTTGATGATGCCCTAGATTTAAAAATTAATTCTGACAGAATGAATGACCAAAAACATTAGGAAAATATTTTGATTAAAAATATAAGAAGTACATCTGAGCAGGAGTAGTTACGTCTCTATAGTGAAATTGTTGTGAGTCATCTAAACTTCAGCAGTTCTATCTTCTTCAGACTCTTAGTGTTGCATGATGAATTTCTCAGATTTTAACTTTCATCATCCTAAACAGTGACATTGATATTCAGCTATTTTCATGAATTATGGCAAATATAGGTCATATGGTATTATGGGCTCAAACAGAAGGTGCGAAGAAGAATTTTAAAGCACAGTACTTAAGTCTCACTTCCTCCCCTTTACATGTAAAAATGCTTCCAAGATTGAGATACATACTTTCCGATAGAGAAAACCCCACCACAACTGACTACAGTGAACCAGTTCATCCTTGAAAAAAATTGATTATGACTGTGTTGTAGGAAGAATGATTTTGACTCATGCTCTCTGCCTTGTTTAATGTATGTAAAACCTCAAGCTAAACAGGGCAAACATAAGAGCAGCCTAGACCCTTGGCATTAAAAATATCTGCAGAGACAGATAGTGTAATGTATGGTTTATTGAATCCCTGCAGCTTTACAGCAAAGCTCACTGTGTGAGATGCATGTACAATATGCTTGTGTAATTTAAATGAAAATGTTGACTTGCCCTAAAAGTTCCATTAGGTGGTCTAAACTGAATAGGCACCCATTTGCCACATCCTCCACACCTGCAACAGAAAACAAGGAAGTCTGTTACTATGGGTTACCAAAAGGTACTGTGTATGAGAAATGATAGGTGAAAGGATGAAATTATAAGAACTCGTGTTACTCAGGGCAGAACATTATAAAACACACAAACCAGCTTTTAACAGAGCTAAAGGGCAAAAGACCTGCAGCACAAGGCATCTTTGTTCAGCATAAAAGGATTGTGAAATAAATATAAATAAATGTCATCTCAAATGATCACTTTGTTCCTGAGTTATGATTTGCACATTTCTTATTACAATTGTCATGGGTTCAGCAGTAGCAGCCATTTTTCTCCTTCTTGGTAGCTGGTGCAGTGCTGTGCTTTCGGCTTTTGGCCTGGGAACAGCACTGATAACACCAATGTTTTCAGTTATGGCTTAGTGATGTTTGGTCTGGCCAAGGACTTTCTGA
>JAOEHY010051081.1:20809-34538 GCA_025447955.1 Psilopsiagon aurifrons
GTATTTCTCTTGTCATTATTATTACTAGTGGTAGCAGTAGTGGTTTGTGTTATACCTTAGTTATTAAAGTGTTCTTACCTCAATCTGTGGGAGTTCCATTCTTTCGATTCTCCATGTAGCAAACTGCGTGGCTGATTTACGGCCTAAACCATGACAACAATGCAGAAAACTGTCACACACATGTGAAATGTGAAGTCTTCAGGTTGGGAAATCTGTGTAAGGCAGACAAGGCTGCCAAACATACCTGTCTTTCCGAGAGAAATATATCTTATGGACCTGAACTGCCACTCTGCTGAGTATCCTGATCTCCCTTTAAAATGTGGAGCTTCTCATCACCTTACAGGTACTCATCATCTTACAGGAGCTAATTTACATGTGGTCCTTATTTGTACTGGACAGCTGTCACCCAGTCTACAATAGTCCATCCATATTCAGCAAGGCTGTTTTCTGGCATATGCTGATGTCCAATTGACAGTTTAACATATGCTTCTGCGCTTTGTTGAACATGGTTGGACTTGAGAATTCACCTTAATGCTTTACTGAATAGGTAGCTCTTGCTGAAAACTGATTGCTTTGCTGGGTTAGAATCATAGAATAATAGAATAGTTAGGGTTGGACAGGACCTTCAGACCATCTAGTTCCAACCCCCCTGCCATGGGCAGGGACACCTCACACTAAACCAATCTGAAAGGTGAGTGATTAATGCTTTAAGATTTCCAGTACTGAGGTATGAAGCCTAAGTGTGGTAATCAAAGGAATTCCCACACATACTAAAGCAGTTGTGATTCTGGAATTTAATTTAAATGGAGGCACATTTTAAAATTATATGATTCTCAGTGCATCAAGATAGGCATTGTTCAATCTAACCTAATCTAATCTAATCTAATCTAATCTAATCTAATCTAATCTAATCCAATCCAAGCATACTAGATACAAAAAGTTACTCTAAGCCTTTACCTTGTCTATGCTCATCAGTGAATTTTCCTGGAAATACATTAATAATCTGAAAATTAATATAAATTGCAGTAACAGAGATTGCAGGTTTCCTGTAAACTGCATAGCAACCGTATTGCTTTATACAGAAACAGTTCTGCAGACTTTTTGGAAAGACCCTAGAAAAACATTTCCCATACATCCTCTGAATTTGCTCAAAAACGTTTTTGAAAACGTTTATTAAGGCTCACTACTAGTGAGCCTTTATTAAGGTTCACTACTTTCACAATAATGCATTCAGAAAAAACCTTTAGAGATTGTAGCTGGAATTTATACAATGTTAAATCCATGTATTTGACATTATCTCATCATATCATAAACCAGTGCAGTCACTGGGACAGTAATAGTCCTTGTAACCTTCTCTTAACTTTGTAACTTGAAATGTCAAGGAACTAATCTTTCTCACAGGAGTGTTGTCGGGAAGGTCAAGAGTATCCTGGCCTGCATTAGGAGGCATTGCCATCAGGTGGGAGGATGTGATCTTTCTCCCTACTCAGTGCTGATGAGGCCACACCTGGTGTGGTGTGTCCAGTTCTGGACTCCCCAGTACAAAAAAGAGATATAGAGGTACTGGAGAAGGCCTCACAAAGGGGCCTCCACTAAGATGATGGATGATTGAACCGTATGTCCTAGAGGAAAGGCTGAGACAGCTAGGACTGTTTAGCCTAAAGAAGAAGTCATCTTGAGGGGGAATTTATTAATGTATATAAATTCCTGAAAGCAAGGTGCAAAAAAGGTGGTGTCAGACTTCTCAGTGGCTCCCAGTGAGAGGGACCAAAGGCAGTGGTCACTAACTGAAACACAAGATGTTGCTCTGAACATCAGGAAACACTTTTTCACTGCAAGTGTGACTGTGCAATTGCACAGGGTGTCCAGGGAGGCTGGAGAGTCTCTGCCCTTGGAGATATTCAAGATCAGTTTAGTCATGGTCCTGGGCAACAGGTTCTAGGTGTCCCTGCTTAAGCAAGAGAGTATAGGAGCACCTCCCCTAGGAGGAAAGGCTGAGAGAGTTGGGATTGTTCAGCCTGAAGAAGAGGGACTCTGGGGAGACACTGTTGTGAATTTTCAGTACTTAAAAGGAGCCTATAAGATGGGAGAGACTTTAGCAAGGCCTGTTGCAGCAGGACAAGGAGCAATGGTTTTAATCTAAAACACGGGAGATTCAGGCTGGAAGTGAGGAAAAAGATTTTTGCACTGAGGGTGGTGAAGCACTGGCACAGGTTTCCCGGAGAGGTGGTGGATGTGTCATCCCTGGAGACATTCAAGGGCAGGCTGGATATGGTTATGGGCAATCTAATCTAGTTGAAGATGACCCTGCTCATTGCAGAGAGGTTGGACCAGATGACCTTTGAAGGTCCCTTCCAACACAAACTATTCTATGAATCTATGGCTATGATTCTATGAATAGATGACCTCCAGCAGTCCCTTCCAACCTCAACCGTTGTGATTCTGCAATAACCTAATTTTGAGCATAGCCAGCTAGTGAGTAGTAAATTTTAAAGGGTGCTGTGAGTCAAGCGAGTGTTCACTGGGCTGGCATACCAGAACTACAGCATGCCAGATCTGACACTGGATGTTTAGAACAGTATTTCTCATGAAGCAACACCCTGGGTGAATGCCCTGGCCTTTTCCTCCCTTTAGAATGGGGCTTACTACTATATTAAAAGACGAAAAAGATTTTGGTTCAAATTGTCAGACGAATATCTCCTAAAAGCCTCAGAAAGATCCTGTGTATGTAAAGATGTATGAAAAAGAAGATGCATGAATGGAAAAGAGCTGATTAGGTATAGGGGCAAAACATGCCCATGACGAAAATTCTCACTTATATTCTGACTAAGTAGAGGCATTGTTCTTAGTTCACTAAGCTGACTTTGAAATACATTAAAATAACCATTCTGAAAATTATACAAAAGGGATAAAAAGCAATGGAAAAAAGGGATATATGTCTTTTTATCAAGAAGACATTCACAGCAAAAGTGTACTAAAATACTTTGATTGTGTAAGTAATTGCAACCATTGCTTAGTGAGAGGAAACATCAGAGTTTATCATTGCAGTTTTGATGGCAACACCATGAAACTGATTAAATGTTAAATATATGGTATAAATATTTACTTAGTCTTTTAAAAAGTCACCTCATTATTTAATAAGATTCAGTCACGAGTATGAATTACAGATTTTCACCAAAATTAAAAGTACACTTAAATATTATTATTAGTTTTGTTCTTCAATTTTATTTAGACAGACTTTCAGTTCTATGAATCCAAGAGGTTTTTAGGGACTTGGAAGATATTGCAGGCCAAGCAGAAGCTGCTGCACTAAGTCTAAAATTTTATCACTACAAAATTAAAAAAAAGGTTTGTGAGGTGTCATATGATGACAAACAGCTAGTAGTTAAGGATCATTAACCATTTTTTTCTACTGATGAAAATTCCTCTGCTGATTTTAAATAGAGGAATCAAAATCTTCTATTAAGTCTGAGGGAGTCAAATTGGAATTGGGTATTTCAAACTTACTGATTTAGGATATTGGCTTTGATAGGCCCCATTGTGATTCTCTTTTAAATATTATGTTATATATTGGATAGCAATCTGGAAAAGACAGTGAAAACTAAGACCAGTTTCAACTATTTGCCTAAGAAATGCACCATTATTTCTGACCTTTGGTTTGATTAATGAAATTCTTGATGAGTAAGTGATTAATAAGAAATGTACTTGCAGCTAGTGAATACTAGATTGCATAAATGCTGCCAGCTAGCAGCCTTCAATATTGCACTGTTCACAGGAAGGGCCTGGCTCCTACCTTCATTCTGGGTGTGCCTGGAGGAGCATGACAGGGAAGGACATGACTTTCATTAAGACAGGGATAGGAAGAACACAAACACATGACATATGCATTGCATCACCAGATTCCCAGACATTCTGACTAACCAGTGCAAAATATTTTACTATTTGGTTGGCCCTAGATATAAACCAAGACTTTTTGTCCCCTTATTTGGTGTCTCCTAACATGATATCGAACTGCTCATCAAATAAGTATTTCATTGTTTCATTTCTAAAACAAGTAACATGACTGCAGGAATCCTAGAAAGACGTAGAGTCCATAAGGTAGTTGCACATGATGAAGAATAATCAAGTCGCATTAATCTAACCCAGCATTGTTTTAAACTAACTTTTTTTAAAAGAATTATCATTTCACAGCAGGACAAACTATAAGGAGATCTATATAGTGAATTACTGTGATTGGGCTTTGTGGTTCTTTGTGATGATGCCATAACTCTCTCCCTTAACATCTGTATTAATATAGAATAGCCTTATGTTCATGCCTGCTAAGAGGAAAAGTTGAACATCATTTAGGTAAAGTATAAAAGTTGTTAAAGAAACAATGGACAAATTTTAAATAGCCTTAGTAAGGCATTTTCCAAAACAGATTAAACAAATATCCAACACAGGTGGCCTTTGAAACCTACAGTAAGGAAATGAAATAGATTATCCCCGAAATATCTTCCAGTTTTATAGTTCAGCTGGATATTTTTTTCAGGGGTTACCCATCTGCACAAAGAGCCCTGTGCATGAAGTGCAGAAAAGATCATGTAGTCATATATTTGTTTAGGCTGGAAAAGAACCTTAAGATCATCAAGTGCAACCATTAACCAAACACTACCAAGTCCTCAATGTATCTCTTGTAGTGATGGGCCCAAAACCGAGCACACTGGCCTAATTATTGACAAAGATATTAAACAGAACTGGCCCCAGTACTGAGCCCTGGGGAGCACCACTTGCAACCAGCCACCAACTGGATTTAGCTCCATTCGCCACCACTCTTTGGGCTTAGCCATCCAGCCAATTTTTCATACAGCAAAGAGTGTTCCCATCTAAGCCAGTTTCTCCAGGAGAATGCTGTGGAAAATGGTGTCAATGGCTTTACGAAAGTCTAGGCTGATAACATGCACAGCCTTGCCCTCATCCACTAAGTGGATCACCTTGTCATAGAAGGAGATCTGGTTAGTCAGGCAGGATCTGCCTTTCGTAAACCCATGCTGACTAGACCTGATCACGTCATGCGATGGCACTCAAGATGATCTGCTCCATAACCTTCGATGCCACCAAGGTCAGACTGACAGTCCTGCAGTTCCCCAGGTCCACCTTCAAGTCCTTGTTGTAGATGTCATGGTTTAGTAGGAGGTGTCTCTTCCCATGACAGGGGGATTGGAACTAGATGATCTTAAGGACCCTTTCCAACCCTTACTACTCTATGATTCTATGATTCTACAGGCATCACATTTGCTCCCTAGTTAGCCAGGACTGCATTGAAAATGATTGAAATTGGCTCAGGGAGCACTTCCAGCAGATCCCTCAGTACCCAAGATGAAATTCAGTGCTCTAGAATAAACTTCAGTCTCTTGCCTTCCACAAAAAATAGCTTGCAATACTACTTATGACAGAAAACAAGTAAGGTGTTCCCAGATGCTTTGCAGCAAATTCCTATAGAAAAGCAGAAAGACAGTAAAATTTATTTGACGTTACTTTAATGAAACCTATCATGAAAATTTTATTAAATTTATGCCTCGTAATAACTGCGTGCCCACTGAAACAATGAAGCCATAGTACTGAATAGAAACTATCAAAATGAAATGCGAAAATTACATTAAAAGGTGCAGCAGAAAGATATCCAAAGTAAAGAATAAAATTGATTTTTGAGTGTTTACTAGTCGAGATTTTCCAAATTACTAGATATCTTTTAATTGAACTAATAACAATAGTACTGCTCTTGAGAAAAAATGCAAGAGTTTTATGTCTATGTAAAAACTTAATTATGAAAAATGGCTTTACACTTATGCATAAGAAAATCACTTTATTTCTCTTGCAACATATTCACAAGTGTGTGAATATTATACACATGCACGCAAGCTGAGTGATTCAAATAAGTTCAGCTTTCATTTGTTTCTCTTGATGAAAAGGGAAATTTTTCCACTGTATAAATCCACAAACCCTTCTCTTTTATAAAATCTTTTAATCACATTCAGAGTCTTCATCATTGTTCCTAATCTGAAAGTCTGGGATTAGTGGTTGTTCAAATGAGCTGGAGAGGTGGCTTCCGAGCCAAAATTTGGGTCCATAATTGCCAAAATCCATCTTAATACTTTGAAGGACTTCCCAACCCTTTTTCTTAGATATTGCTGTTAAGAAAAACATCTGTGTTATTTCAGAAATGGACTCTAGTGATGCACCATCTATCATGCACCAAAGTAGGTGTGATAGGAGTGATGACAGCCATAGTTCTGAGACTGTCAGACGTAAATTAACAGCTGTTATTTGATGAAGATTTTATTTTCCTGCTAAGTTGATTCATGACAACACAGGCACTGAAGGAACAAGAGTGCTCTGGACCTGCTTGGCTGTTCTGATCAGTAAAGAACCGAAGTGATTGTACACTGAGATGGCCAGGAAAATATTAGTTTTGAACTGAAGATAGACAGGGTATGATTGGAATGTTGGCTGCTAGTCAAAAAAAAGAGGGGTTTGACTAGATAGCTGTATATAGTAAAATCACCCTTCAATCAATCACGTCTGGGTGCAATTGAAATTAAAAGTGTTGACAAAGTTCCCAGAAAGGTATTTGTGCATTATTTGCTCAGGACCCTCTTCCAATTTTCTGAAGAATCTTCTCTATATTTTGTATTTCTTTATATTCACATTTTAATGTCCTAGTTTCATATTATAAAGCAAGCCTTTAATTTTGACAGGCTTGAGTTGTGCTGTTGACCCTGTTGGTGTTATAAACATAAGAAGTAGAAACAAAGATTGTATTACTGGGGGATTTTCCATTAAATGTAGCAGTTTGTGTGAGCAGTGATTAATTAATATGTAGATGTGGTTTGCTGATCAATTCTTTGGAAAAAATTAGATTGCCACAATATCTTCTGATTCATAATGTCTGTGACCTACCACCCTTTGAGATCTAAGTTACTAATGCAGTAATAAGGCTAATTGCTATTTTCTATGCAGGTGGAAAACTCTATTACAACAAGTTTGTCATTTTCCCTTTTCCTAGTAAGACTATACTCCCTTAAGGTACTTTCAAAGAAGTTGACTCAAATTTACTAAAGGCTTTGGCATCACAGCCTGAAAGCTATGAACAAATCAATGCGAGGAATATTAAGCTGTCACAATGCAGAAATGTGTTTTCTTGCACTGCCTTCTAAAGAGAGGTTTTATCAGGAGTCTCTCTCCATCTATGAACTATAAGTCAAATTCAACTGAAAAATGGCACACTCAGAGGTGTGAAAATTTCCAGTGAAATGTAGAAAAAAGGGCCAACTGGTAGCCATCAGGGTGTCAGAACTCAGAAAGAACTATTGTCCATTTATGAGAGAGCAAGGCAACTCTGCAGAGATAAATCTGTGCTGGGAACATTGGAAAATCTTGTGGGTGGCAGAGAGTGTTTATGGGAAAAAGAAGGTACGTTGACCTCTAGCAGCTTTGATGAAAGCAGCTATGCTCTGATGACGCATGCCTTCCTGCAGAGTAGATAAAACTCTTGATAAGGAATGTTGAGAATGCTGTATGACAGATAGCGAGACTAGAGATGGTTTGGTACAGCTTCCATCAAACAAATTCAGTCTATGTGCCTCAACCATGCTGTTTTGTCCCTTCCTGCAGCATGAGAAATCGTTATATCCCTTGCGATAAATAAAGAAAGAATGGAGTCTGGGCCAGGGGAGAGGGAAGGATAGAGAAGAGAAATACTTCTCACACTTGCTACTTTGAAAACCCAGAGAATGAAAAGTAAACAAGCCATGAGTTAAGGTTGGTAGTGCTTTCTGAAAATCAAGGGAATGTTACATTAGGGAGACTCTTCATCTCACTTCTCCCAAAGCATATACACATTTGATGGTGACAAATACTGAATAGATCCAAGAAACTTCTTTCACCTCCAGGTGCACACAGGTGGTGAGTATGAAACAAGGTGTGCTATCCTTGGCAAGTTCTTTTGCTCTACACTGTCCAAATCTCAAGTGGTAAATTTAGTGTTAAACTTTGTTTATGTTACTAAGATCAGCTGAAAATCATCATTTACCCTAAAGGACAATGCGTCAATAACAGCTCACGCTTCCCCAGTCATCTAAGACGTGATTCTGGTAAAGGTAGCTACTGTCTACATTGTTACAGAAATCATATAACACTAGAACAGCAATGATTAATTTGCTCTTTGGGCTTTATGCACTTACATCAGACATCAGCAAGCTTTTTCATAGGAATGGTTAAGAAGCTGTCATTATTGCTACAAAAATGTTATTGTGAGCATAGTTTATAGGTGTCCCGTAGCATAGTGTACTCTTGCATTTTAGGACATATTTAGCAAACTGTCAGACCTCAAAACATCTTGTTAAAGTTTTTCCAGCTATGCTTTTATGGAAAGCCTACATATTCCTGTTGAAGACCAGACATAAATGACAGGCCTATGAATTAGCTCAGGAAAAAAGCTTTGGCAAAAGTGGTAAATGAAATATTACCTGTATGTTCCATACAGCTCCACATGATGAAGTTACTAAATGTCCTAGCATACCCACCACTGAATGCCTTTCAGGGACACGCTGACAAGGTGGGTAAAATGCATGAATTGCTTGATTTATGATCCCTGGAAATGCTACTTCAACCCATTAACTAATTTAAATGTGGATTTAACAATGGACACATATTTGAACGAGCCTTGTTTACCTTAACCATGTATGAGTTGTATGATATTTGTGAAGCTGTATTAAACACGTACAGTTGTGCTTGTTAAGGTGCTATAAATGAGCTTTTTTGTTTTATTTGTCCCTATTTCAATAATATTTATGTATGCATCTAGTAAGAAAGCAAACCCAAAGCTACAAAAGAGAATAAAATTTCTTAGTTTCAGTAATTTTATTATTTCAAGATTTAAGAAAAAATATAGTATTTATCAGTAATAATGAAAGTATCAATACAATAAATGCAAGAATATAGTGGGGTTACTGATATGCCTCACCAGTGCCCAATATTCTCACATACTTTACAGTTGTGAAAATTATCACTTCCAGTGGAAAATGTTATTAATACACAGTGATGTTAACAAGCATCTTTTCACTTCAGTGGAATAAATGGCACTTCTCTATTTGCCTTTGAGCACATAATAAAATGTGATGTAAGGGGTTTACTCTTAGCCTTGTTCAATCACTTTGATAAGCATGGAGCAGCTGTATCATTCTACTTTGTTCTCTGATATCTGTTTTACACTGGCAATAAGCTTCAGAGAAGTTACAAATAACTCTTGATAATTTTGAGGAAATAACTGATTAAGTGGGTAAAGGATCTTTTCCCTTACAGCTGGAAGTGTTGCCAATAAATTATCCTATAAAATTACCTCCAGTATATAGTGTCCAACCTGGTTGGTTGAATTCTAATGTAAAAGAGGAATATGTTGGAAATGGCACATAAAAATCCATGGACTGTGTAACTATTCTGTCAAGACAAAATCTTTTGAAATCTAAGGTGTCAGAAGTTTGATACAATGAAGATTTCTTTATATTCATAAAGGATTCTTAGGGAAAATAGACAACCGGAATGGATCAATATATTCATTCTGTCAGGGTAAGGCAGGCTAAGCAGATATTGTTTGACTTTTCCAGTGATTCTTTGAATTAGCAAGTTCGTTACATTACTTTTGCTGTCATTTTAGATGATGACTGAGAAAGCCATGTACAATGAAACATCTCTATCACATACTGGTTGCACCATCTACTTGTTCTACAGGAGGTAAAAACGTATTTGAAAATATATGGACAAAAGCAAACAGCAAAACTGCAGGAATGAACCTCTGTTAAAAAACTGTAAGTATATGGTTAATATAAAATACTTTATATTTGCTTTAGTTGTAGAGTGAGCATCTCTCTTGGATGAAAATGCAAAAAAGATTTTATTTAAAGTTACTTTCAGGGAGTGACCAGTGCTTTGCTATAAGTGGTTTTAGACTTCTTATAACTGGAAAATGCTACACCTTGTTAAATGAAATGGGTAAGATATATAAACATGTGAGAAGAACATCATCTTTATTTCCATCTATTTAAAGTAATAAATACAGAAACACAAATAAAGAAAATGCAGAATAGAAAGACAGATACAGGAAAGCATGTTAAAAAAATGTCTTATCCAACCTTCTAGAATAAATGATGGATTATTAAAAGTGCATTGTAATACATTTAGTCAGAAGTAGGGAATAATTCGTGCCAAAACCAGCATTGTCTTTATCAGCTGCTAATTATTGCATGTCAAAGTTCATTTCATCCTTTGATGTACACTTGCTTAATTTCAATATTTCTAGCACAGTTCCACTGTTGTGTTGAAAACAATCAAGTCAAATTCCCTTCTCAAATATGTCTTAAGGCATGCATAACTGTCGTAAACATTTACGTATTTTCTTGGGAAAAAAGCAGAACCAAAAATGAAGAAAAATGCTTCTCATAATCTTGGCAATACATGGGCTTAACCCTACCAGAATATATCATTTTGCTTACAAGTAAATCTTGGGAAACTACATTATTTGATTTATTGTCACAAGACAGCAGTTCATATGAATGGCAATACTATGGTATAGATTCTTGCTCAGCAGCTACCACATTGTTTTCTGCATTTTCATATCAGAACATGAAGATCAGATTAATTCTTAGATTTATTAGAATCATGACCAGCTCCATTTCAGTGTTAACATCTATATGATTTATCCATTAAATCTGGAAATTACCAGTGCTATGCTTTCTGAGGATTTACTTTTTATTGATAGAATTTTACCTTGTATTTCCTATTGTGCTGTGAGTAAGAAAGTAATATGACGAAAGCATTTAATACAAGACTATGCCTCAGGCATCAGAGCTACCTTTATATCTCATATATACATAACCACTAGTACCCAGATGCTATTCTCTCTACAACCTTTGTTAGCTTATAAAAACTGCAATAATAAATAATAAAATAATTTTTACTTTTCATATAATAAGGAATATATAGGAAAGTTGTAGTTGAAATGTAGATACAGTAGAATTATCATAGAAAAAATCAAAATTGAGTCTTGTATGAAAAAAATACTTAAAAAGAGATTAAATAAAGAAAATCAAAATTAATTTATGAATAAACACATGCTATGCAGAAGACTGCATCTCAACTGGTGACTTGTTGAAAGAAATAATTTTCAGCAAATGCAGCATAATCAATTGCTGAAAAACTACCTTCAGACAAGAGTGCAAAGGTGTAACAACAGTCCTGATCTTTGCCCTGTTATGGTGATGTCCTTCAGTGTTCAAGCAACAGTTTCAGGGCAGGACTGGAAGACACTTTGTCTTCTCTGAGAAGAAGTAAACAAAAAAAGAAATTGGTTTCTCTAGTTCTGTCACCAAAACTGTGTTGCTCCAATTTCTTCAGCAGTGAAATTAAATAAAAGATTTCCTTATTCCACTATGCAGTCCTTCCCTTTTCACAGCCTACTGAATTGGGATGAACATGTTCACAAAGCTCTGGTGA
The DNA here is from genome assembly GCA_025447955.1 of Psilopsiagon aurifrons. NCBI lineage: Eukaryota > Metazoa > Chordata > Aves > Psittaciformes > Psittacidae > Psilopsiagon > Psilopsiagon aurifrons. The sequence continues at coordinate 32,339 of JAOEHY010051081.1, forward strand.
GATGCTGGTGTAGGACAGGGACATCTGCAGAGAGACCTGAGCTCCTGCCTCATCTTAAATACCATACTGCACACAACAAACACCAAACCTGCACCTTCAGATGAAGAGCAGACAATGCAACTATTTATTTGTTTTCATTCATTAATGCCCTTTTCTGCAAGTGGTGTTCTTCACTTGGCATTTCCCAGGTTCAGATAATGTATTTTCTTGGGCATTTTCACAAGCATATGTATTTTCTTATTTCAGATAATATATTTTCAAAGTCTCATAGGCAAAGTTTCAGCTTATAAATTGCAATTTGAGCTTTGGAATTTTCATTAAAATACTAGATTTCTTCAGGAACAGTTACATGTTTTTAACAGGCTTTGGTTAATGGTTGCTATGCTTAAATTCTTTTCAATGGAGACTCAGTGTGCCTTTACTCATGAAACAAAAGCTGGTTCCTTAAAATAAGGATGCGTCACCCTATTTATATTAATACTATTCTACTCCTTAGCCAGTGTGCCTATGAATCTGTGATCCTCAGAAGATGTACATATTACAGAACTAAAGAATTTCAGTACTTAGTAAAATCGGATTCTTAATTTTAGAGTGAGCTGTGAGTATTTAACATTTTGCAGCTTTGGACATGAAATAAGATATCTTAATTATCTTAGCTGTTTCACACATAAAGCGATTTACGTGCCACCTCCTACCCATCAACCCAGGGTTTCCTTTCACTTAATTAAATTTACAGAAACACAACACATCATACATACTGTACTCTATTACCTTCATAAACAGGGTCCTTCAGTATATACCATATCACATTTTGTATGTAAAAATATTGAAAGTTAAGAGATTTTTGTGTGTGTCTAAAGACTTAGAGAATACCATCCTTATGTCTTTATTTTGTTTGGGTTTGTGTTTTTTGTTTGGTTTGGGTTTCTTTTACAGAATTTTTAATTATTGTAATTATGCACACAGTTTCTGCATTAATTTAAAACAGAACTTTCGGATCTTTTTTTGGGGAGTGGTGCTTAAGACAAAAACAAATATTTTGAGAAAAGCTGTTGTATTCCTCAGATAGTGAGAAGAAGAGAGATCTCAGGCTGGAAACTCTGGGCCTCAGTAGAATATGAAAAAATAAATTTCTGAAATAAATCTCTTACAAAATGCCATAACATCATTTCTGAAGACACAAAACCCTGCTGTACCTTGAGTGAAATGTATATTTTCCGCAGAAAGCGAAACTTGGTTTTATGTATAGCCCTTTCTCCTCAAAATATTAAAGCACGCGCACATATCTGCTCTCAAAGATCAAAACTGAAAAACACTTCCAAAAGAGATCTGGGAAGTGCATTAGTACAATGGGAAACTCTGCAGCCAGTAGTGTGGGATTATGGAATTGATAGGTAATGAGTACCTTCCTATATTTTAACTTTCAGGAGGTTTCAACAGGCAATAAGATGTTCAAAGCGTCCTGACAGCCAGTTTGACACATTGCCCCATAGGGCTGAATAATGAAGCTCAGTCCAGACTGATTATATAGTTAAACTGTATTTTTCACATATCCAATCATGGGGAGAACTCAAAAGATCAGACAGACTTTTCCTTTGGCTACTTGGGGAAAGAGAAGGTCAGTGAATGTAAGATGCTATTTAAAGATGAAGATTTTGCTTCTGTCTGTAGGCTCATGAATGCCAGATGACAGAAATACAGAAAGTAGAAGCCAGTATTTTCATGTTAGGGTCATAGTATTAAAGGTATTAGCGGTTGTCCTAGGCTCAGCAGTAGCAGCCATTTTTCTTCTTCTTAGTAGCTGTTGAAGTGCTGTGGTTTTGACTTTCGGCCTGGGAACAGCACTGATAACACCAATGTTTTTAGCTGCTACTTATTAATGTTTACTCTGACCAAGGACTTTCTGAGTCTCATGCTCTGCCAGGGAAGAGAAGAAGCTGGGAGGAAGCAGAGACAGGACACCTGACCCAAACTGACCAACGAGGTATTCCATACCACAGCACGTCATGCCCACTATATAAACTGGGATCGGTTACCCAGAAGGGTTAAATCACTGCCTGGGTCAGGCTGGGTGTTGGTTAGCAAGTGGTGAATGGTTGTATTCTCTTCCCTTGTTATTTCCGTTGTCATTATTATTATTGGTGGTAGCAGCAGTGGTTTGTGTTATACCTTAGTTACTGGACTGTTCTTATCTCAGCCC
>JAOEHY010051084.1:0-14210 GCA_025447955.1 Psilopsiagon aurifrons
AGGAAGGGAGGGAGGAAGGAAAGAAGGAGGGAGGGAAGTAAGAAAGAAGGAAGTAAGGAGGGAAGTAAGAGAGAAGGGAGGGAAGGAGGGAAGGAAGGAAGGAAGGACGGAGGGAAGGAAGGAAGGAAAGAGGGAGGGAAGGAAGGAAGGAGGGAAATAAAGAAGGAAAGAAGGAGGGAAGGAAGTAAGGAAGGAGGTAAGGGGAGGAGGAAAGGAAGGAAGTGAGGAGGGAAAGAAGGAAGAAAAGAAGGAAGGTAAGGAATGAAGGGAAGGACGGGAAGGAAGGAAGGAAACAAAGGAAGGAAGAAAGGAAAGGAGGAGGCAGGGAAGTAAGGAAGGAAGTAAGGAGGGAAGTAAGGAGGGAAGTAAGGAAGGAAGTAGGGAAGGAAGGAGGGAAGGAAGGAAGGAAGGAGGGAAGGAAGGAAGAAAGGGAGGAAGAAGGGAGGGTAGGTGGGAAAATATAAGAGAGAGAGAAAAGAAGTGAGTAAATGAGTAAGTAAATGGAATAAAAGACTTGTAGATATTTTAAGTTTGCAGAGCTTTGTGCTTTCATGATTATTTAGTAGTTAAAAATTTTCATGCTGTTATTGCCAGAAACTGAATTCCTGCTTTGTCATCAAATTTTTTTCAAGCATAACAGTGCCTAACAAAAAAAAAAATCATCCAGATCTATTTCATATGGGAGAACGTCTGTGAAGTAGCAAAATTAAATTATGGTGAAATGCACAGAGAGGAACAAGGAAATGGTGATAAGGGTATTTTATTGTTGATTTTTTTGGGAGGGGACTGCTTTTCCACCTGAAATATAACTATGGGAATAGAAAGAAGTGAGAATATTTTTTGAGAAAAGTTGGTAGAAATACAATATTTAGATACACCTGGAAGCAAACTTGAAAGGGATGTGAGCAATTTCAAATAAACATTTATGTCAGAAATCAAATTTGCTGCTAGTCATGTATGCCAATTTTTGTTAAACTCAGTATAATAAAAAATAGATACCTAGATCTATCCCTATTGTTATTTTGGGGTTAGATAGTTTAAAAGGATATATTTTTTAAATCTTAAATAAAGGGTAAATTTTACCAAAAATTTGAAACAATGTAATATCTTTTAGAGAGATATAACTGAATTTAATTCTCAAGCCAGCTTTGCAGTACAAATAATTTAAGATCATACCTCTTTTAATATTTTGATCGATGGAAAACCAGATCATAATTGCTGATGCATTTGGTTTTTCTCAGTTTTTTGCTTTCATGTGCAAGCTGGGGAAGAGGGGAGCATTTTTTTTTCTCCTAAAATATCAAAAGCAGTGAAGAGCATGCCTTTGTTAGATGGACCAACATCCCAGATTTTTGGCAATTTCCTAAATCTGAAAAGGTAGGAAGTTTTCCATATGATGGAAACTTGACGAATATTAGTTGTAGTGCAAAGCAAATTTAAATGTGTTAAATTCCATTTTTACAGAATCCTTACATTTTTCAATTGCAAAGGAGAGTAATATATACTCATAAAGCAGTCTTCCTGCCACACCCCTACAAAAGTTCAGAGACTTTAATTTGTCAACGGAACTTTCTCTTGCCATGTCCTTTAAAATAGTTTTTCCTTACCCTGTTAGTGCCCAATTTGCTGGACTATAAGGTAACATTTTTCTCTTTTATGATACTATTCATGCTGCCATTGTTCTGGGCCACTACTGCCATGACAGGTCAGCTGCGTGGAGAGCTCAAAATTCTGAAGCTAAATTTATCTTAAAGCCTTACCCAATGGTGGCGTTCTCATGAATATCTCAGTCACTGTTTTCCTTCAGTGTCAGATATGCAGGTAATTAAACCAATATCATAATCTTTGCAATATGATGCTACGTCTTTAGACATCTTAAAGATACAGAAATCCTATACTGAGCCACTTCAGAAAACACTGCATAAGAGCTACAAGTAAATTAGACTCCTTAGTCCATCTCTATTGATATTTTGGGGTTAGATAGTTTAAAAGGATATATTTTTTAAATATATAGTCTAATTTACTTGTAGCTCTTATGCAGTGTTTTCTGAAGTGGCTTAGTATACAGAGCTACAAGTAAACTTAGAGCTACAAGTAAATTAGACTCCTTAGTCTAATTTACTCCTTAAGAAGTAACCGACTCCTTATCTTGACTGCTATCTAAAGTAGGTCTAACTGATGGAAATAGCTTTCACCTGTCTGTCTCATCTTTTTGCTATACAGGTGAACAGAAATAAAATATCCATTAATGGGATATTGCTTTTAATTTTTTTAAATGAAAACCAATATTAGAGATAGCTGTAATATTAAATAATATCTTAAACTCACATAGTCACTAATTGCATTATGTATGCAAAATGGACTTTTATATTTTCATTCGCTTTTTAAACTTTCTATCACAGTCTGGGCCTGCTTAGAAGACAAATAACTGAGGAAAGGTTTTGGAGTGAGATTGACAGTTAAAATCCTATTATTTAGCAGTTTTGAATAAATTTCATTGGTCTCCTGGCAAGCTGAAGATCAGCAGTGTCTGTCCAATGGTTAAATATTACTTTGTTTTTCTTCCAAAAAAGAAATGATTTATATCCCAGATGAATAATTTTCAGTTACAGATGTTGTATGTAAATATTCAGGCAGAGAAATTAGTGTTAGATTGTGAAAATTAGTATTAGTAAATTAGTAGAATAAATTAGTAAAAGCACTGCATTGTATTTGCTACTAATTTTCCATGGTATTTCTGATGAACAGTGGTATCTATCCATGGTTCTTCAATCAATTTTGCTGTTGTCTGGGAACTCAGCTGATAACCAGATAAGTTGTAATAAATTATTTGGGTGTAGTGAACAGCAAGAGGATGTAACAAACATTTCAGCTGTGCAGAGAAGTGTATAACAGTATATTAACCTCCTTGTCCATGTTGGAATTAATTCCATTCATTGCTCCTAGTTGTAAAACTGCCATGGTCCAGCATATGGTGTCTGTGATTTTTCTCACCTGCAGTGAGTTGTTCCCATAACTCCTCCCAGTGACTGAAATCAGCAGATAAAGTAGCTCCTGCATCAGGATGATTGATGTAAAAACAGAAGTGATAATGTACTTAAAGTTTTTTTATTTTTAAGCAAGTTAAATTGGCATGATGGTAGATAACAAGGTAATGTTAAGTAGAATTGATTTGAATGGAACCAGTAGTACTTCTGAAGGATACTTATGTAAATATTATTTTGTTAGCTCTTTTATAGAAGCGGCCTTTTTTGAGACTTTTCTGCCTTATTTTTATATTTCTCTGCCATAATGTAACAAAAATAAGAATTCTGTCATGTATAGTAATACAGAGTCAGTTTTATTCACTTTTATATGTTAAAGTCATTTAGGAATAAATAGATTATAATACATCTTCAAATTAATGTTAATGCCACTTGAAGGGTCAAAGTATTTACATTAGTTATTTTTTACAGTTATGCAATACATAAGCATGTAGATGCTTCACAAAGTCTTCACCTGTATGGTCTCTATTTCTTTTCAACATTTTAAACAAAAGATGAAAAGTATCTAAAATTTTTGAGGGTACCAATAAATATCATAGCACATCAGCTGTGTTGCATGATTTTGTAGTTATACAGTCCTTCTTCAGTATTAAATATCATGGATCTAAACTGCATTTTCATGAAGATTTTAGAATTAAAATTAGATTTGCTTTCTGTTGTGGTCCCTTCCTAGTGTCATAGTGGTACTTGGTGCCAGTTAGTACCAAATACAAACTTGGCCTTTGCTTCCGATCTCAGAAATTATTGCTCATGAGCCACGTTAAATGAAACTAAAAGGTCATCAGTAAATTAAGCTGCTCAGTATTCAGTAGATCAGGGTAAAAAAATCTTTATATAGTATGTGAATTCATCTTGGCTATCAGCTATACTGTATTTATTTCTTCTTCTTACAAATAATGTATATTACAGGGTTTTTTTATTTTTTTGGGAGGGGGTTTGGTTTTGGGTTTTTTTTGTTTTGGGTTTTTTTTTTCCTTTCTTTTTTAGTTGTTATTTTGTTTCAGTTTGGTTTGGGAAAGATAGGAAGGCCTTCCTTTCCTACCAATAAAAAAAAAAAAAAAAAGGTTCTTCATTTTATTCAGTCATCTATTCTATAGTTCAACCTAGAAAAAAACACCTAGTTTATAGTTTCTCATTCTGCTTTTGACAACTGAAATACAATTCTGCATTAAGCTTACCATGACTAGCTGTGTCTTTATTATACCTTCTGGCGATGTAGTCTAATTCTCCAGTAAATAATTAACTTAAATAGAACTGCTGTTGATACCAGAGATACCTGTTCATCACTGCACACCAAGGTTGCTGGCTGCCTGAAGCATGAATTCGTTGCAAGTGATCATTCCTAAATAGTTTGACCTGCAAAGGAACAGGGTTGGGGAAATACACTTGAGGATTTATAGTTATTCTATGTTATCATGAGTAAATTTCACGAAAACACTGCCAAAAAGGATATTTTGAAATAAATTATTTTGGGACAGAAGATAAGCACAGAGAGATGTGACACTCAGTAATCCTTGTTGAGGAAGTAATTGTTACTTTACATAAATAAATCCATCTCAGGATGTGTTCAAACTTAATTAATCATTCTCAGAATAATAAACCCCAAAAAATCAGTAGTAATCCTCAAGACTTTTTAAAGTTTGAAGTCTAAAACAGATTTTTGAGTACATTGTCCAAGAGTTTTGCAAAATATATTAAAAAAACCCCAAACCAAACATGAGAAACTAGTACTAAATCCCCAGGGAAAAAGATAAGGACTTTATAAAGAAAGGCCATTTGCATCCTTGCAATACAAATATTTTTGCTTCAAGTTTTAATCTTTGAAAAAGGACTCTGCAGACTGAAAAAATGTATTTTACTCAATAATGGCCAAGAATGTTTGGTATTGTAATTAAAGAAATATTTGTATTCACTTCATCAACATTTTTTTTTTGTTGTTGATAGATTGAAATAGTCTTTTATTTTAAAACTTCTAAATGTAACAAAACACATGCAATACTGAACACCCTGCAAGTGTGAGCAATATACCTCAAGTATAGTTAATACAATTTTGAAATGCAGATGGAATTCTAAGTAGATAATTAGTGTCGTTGATCAGGCATTGATTTAAAAATATCCATGAATGAGATCTCCTGTGATGCCAGCTGGAAGAAGAGAGGGACAAGGGTTGGAATTTTAACACAGGCGCAATCCAGAATCCTTTGATGCGAATAGAGCTTTAAGCATCATTTCTAGCAATAGTTGTTTAATTTCAGTAATACAGTGAAATTCTATTGAAAGTTCTGAATTTATTTTTAACAGGGAATATTAAAGAATAGTTGTAATAATCTAACACAAATATATAAGCAAGTGCATGAAGTAGAATTAATACAGATATTTTCAGTGTTATATTTTGTAGCTTTGTGAATAACGAGTAAAAGTTCTGCTTTTTATTTTTAGAAATAAAGTCAAGTCTGTCTTTGGTATTAAGTCCTTGAGGTATAGAAAGATAAATATCTTTCTGATAGAAACTCAGAAAGGTTTATTGATTCCAAAGTGTACATTGTCAAAACCAGACTGTCAGGATGTCACTGATAAATCAGTTTTCAGACAGCCCTTGATATTTTAGCTTCTAACATTTTAAATGGGATTTAGCTGACTCATGTGAAAGTATGCCAGATTTCTACATAGCGAATGGAGAAGCGAGAGCTCCACTTTTGCAGCTGTTGCGAGGGATAAATACATTTACGTCTGGCAAGCAGAACCCTTTGTATGAGACTACTGTATTTCTGTACTTCTGAAATAGGATGTTTGCAGTTTAAGGGAATTCATAAAATCATTGAATTTTTCACGAAGCACGAAAAAAATAAAAAGATAAAAAGTCAACTCTATTCAAGTATGGAATCATCCTAATTCAGGTGCTTAAAAATTGTTGAAGTATCTTAAATCAAAATCAGGACTGATTAGGGATGAGAAAGAATTGGAAAACATATCGCTATTTATTGCATGGCTTTCAGTGTATTTTTATAATGCTTTATATCCCAAAGTTTCAAGACATCTTCTAAACATACTTTGATTAATGAGCCGGGAGTGTTTAAACAGACATTTTAGTTTCATTAATCGTAATAACTCTGAGAAATGTATGCAGTGTTGCTTTATTTTCTCCTTTGTTAAGATATTATTTTATGTCTCCAACTTTTTAGTGTCTTTTCACAAATAAGCAACTTGTTGAGTGCAGAATATCCTTTTGATTTTTTTACTAACAAGTGTGGGACACATAACATTACCAAAGAATACTGGATTCTGAAGTGACTGCTAGTTGTCAAAAGAGACACCTCTTCCTCTTTAGAAACCAATTGCTCCTAAATGAGACTGACACTGAAAACAAAAACTTCTGTTTACTTTAAAAACTGATGGCTTTACAGTTTTTCAAATTTATATATGTATATACACATATACATATATATATATACGTACAAAGCAATTATAGATAAAATATTTTAAATTACTTAAATTTAAGTATTCTGACTTAGGTTTACACCATTTAACACATCCATAACCTTATAGCGTTCTGTTTTGCTAAAATGCAAATATTCAGTAGAAAGATGAGTGAAAGTACTTTGAGAATTAACTCAAAGTTAATTGTGCATCTGCATGTGTGTGCCTCATATGTAATTTAAAATACAATAAACCCGAACAGAAATGTTTTATAATGATGCATCAAGCTTCTCATATTTTAAAATAATAATTCAATGGCTTTGTTTTCTGTGATATTCTGCTTTCTGCACAAAATCTCTAGCACTGTAGCTATATTTAGGTATAAGATCTTTTCCATAAATTGAAATTATTTGTTTTACAAAACTAGACTACTTTTCTAAGTTACCCTTTTTTAACTCCCTCTAACAGTCATAGCAGTAGTAGTTTTAAAATATATTTTGTGGGGAAATCACAGTCTCTAATAAGTAGAGTCTGTATATACTCCCAGGACTACATACTAATTCACTGCAGAAGGCCAGCTATCTACATTTAGTAAAGAGTCAGCCTTGAAATTGGTAAGCTTAAAAGAGTAGTCATGAAAGAGTGGCTCAGGCAAAAATGAAATGACCCATTAAAATCATAGATTTCACAGCTCATTACATGGCTGACAGTGTTTCCTCAAGGGATTGTTTTGCCTTTTGGAGAAGAAAGGCGGCTTGGTTATTTTTCTAGCCTGTAGAAATATGGAAAAGCTTTCATAATTTAATTTTTTTGCAAGGTGGAAGTGCTAGAGATAAACCTGTGTCATAAAAAAAACCATAATCTCAGGTTAAGTGTCAGGCTAAATCTCAGGTTATTTCTTGATTAAAAAAAAAAATAGGCAAAACAAAATAAACGCCTTCTATTTCTAACTGGAACAGAGAATCTCTTATTTTTACTGCAAATGAGTGTTTGTCACATAAAATTATTTTCTAGAGTGTATGTGGGAACACAGAGACTGTAATCAGACTATCATGAGTAGACATGCTTAAAGGACCATATGCATGCTTAGGACTCTTCGTACTCAAATGAGAGTGTAAAACCTGCTGTGGCTCTGTTCTAATATTTTAAGAGCATACAGGATATATTCCCTCTCATAAATCCAGAAAAGCTGTCTGTATACACCTTTCCCAGAACTCCTAGGAACTTATTTCCAGATCCATCCATTTGACTGACATATTTGTTTCACTCCATTCTCTATGGCAGTCTTTTCAGCTGGTGTGAGACTTTGTGGGCCACTGTTAAGCAGTTCACCCTCAGGTATTCATCATTTTCTAGGACTGGGAACTGAGAAGAAACCAGTCAGAATCTGGCAAATTTAGGACTGAACTGGGATTTCTGACACATAAAATTATACCACCAAGAATGTCAGTATGACTAATACTGGATAGTTTGACCAAGTTCCAGGAGCTGAAGCAGCTGGAGCCTCCTCCTGGGAGAGCATACATAGCGGGAGACAAGAAGATTTTTCTAAACACCAAAATTTTGCTTTACAGAAGACAAGATTCCCAGTGTAGTTTCTGGCTATATTCAGTCTGCAGTAGCTCTCAAGTCCTTTCATGTGTCTTTCCACCAATTTCTCTAACCTTTACACAATTTCTAACGTCAGAAGAGACAAAGACACAATTATTTGTATAGCTTCCTACTTGCTGAGACAGTATTGGCTTTCATGATTACAAATGTCCCTCTGGCCTTTAATACAGATTCCAGACTGCCTGGACTCAATTCCACAGTTGAACTACCAGGTGTTCAAACCAGACCTGAAGTCACTGCACCTGGTTGGCTGTCATGTACAAGAAGTGACCCTGTAGATATGTAATATCCTACCATGAAAACAGTTACCAGAAAAAAGTTCTTACTCTATAATCTCTAAAGAAATTGAATGTTACCTGCAACTGATTCAGGTTTTGGTACTAATGAGCCTTTGACTTTGAGCTCATTGAATCAGAAGCAGACAGTATATTAGTATCTTCATCCGTGTCATAATGAAAATATGTTTGTCCTCCATTTGTGCAACATGGTTATCTTTTTTGCCTCAATGTCAATATTTATGAAGAAAAAAAATTAATGTACCAATTATCAGAGAACATACTCTTTCTAAGATCATAATTTATTCTCTCTGAGAGTCATTCTTTACCGTCTCTGATTTTGAGCTCACTTAAAGACTTTCTTCACATATTCTTCTCACATTAAGTATTTATGTAGTACTTATGAAAAGTTTGATGCAGTTGTACTGAAGCTCTTTAACTGAAGTCCAGTTCAAGTAACAGTGGAGTTGTTTGTCCCAATTTATATTTCTCATGTTTGATCAAAGTCTTGTATTTTGACACTGAATCTTCAGCTTTCCCAGCACCTAAATAAAGAAGATGGAAATAATCTGCAAAATAAACTTTTTTTTTTTGGTCTGCCACTTGGTGTTAGCCAATAAACCTCAGCAGCACCAGTACTTAAGTGGTATAGTGCAAGCAGGCCTTTCAGAGTTACCTTATAAAAAATATTGATAATTTGTGTGCACAACTTTATACATCAGCCACATGTGGTGATTGGTAATGAAGGAAAGGAAAAAAAAAATAAACATATTCTTGGCACATATTTATCATGTAATAATGAAGAAAATCCTTATCTAAATCTTGGAATTGCTAAGGGCAAGCTATTGATCATGCAGCCAGGTTTTTTGACCCAGAAAAGAATACACCAATCCAGACTATGAGCAACCAGTTTCTGCAGGAGAATGCTGTGGGAGACAGTGTCAAATACTTTACTAAAGTCCAAATAGATAGTGTCTACAGACTTTCACTCATTAAAAGCAGGTAAGTTTGTCATAGAAAGAGATTAGGTTGATCAAGCAGGACCTGCTCTTCATGAGCTCATGTTGGTTGGGCCTTATCCCTTCATTTTCCTACATGTGCTTTATGATCTCTTACCTTCCCTGGCACTGAGGTCAGGCTGACCGGCCTGTAGTTTCTGAAGTCCTCCTTGCTGCCCTTTTTGTAGAGAGGTGTCACACTGGGCAACTCCAATCCTCTGGGACCTGCCCACAAGACCAGGAGTGCTGATAAGCAGTGGAGGGTGGCTTGGCAAGCTCCTCTGCCAACTCTTTCAATAGTGCAGAGTAAAACCCCTCTGGCCTCATAGACTTGTGTACATCAGTGTGCAGCAGGAGGTCACTAACCATTTCTTCCTGGATTATGGGAACTTGAATCAGGCCCTTTCTGTCATCCAACTCAGGGGACTGAGTACCCTGAGAATAGCTGGTTTGACTATCAAAGACTGAAGCAGAGACAACATTCAGTCAGTCTGGTCTTCTTCGCCACTGGTTCAGTTTTAGGCACATGGGGATTGCCTGCTCCTTCACCTTTAAGATTCCATTCTTGAAGAGTGTTCAGCCCTCCTGGACCTCTTTGTTCTTTGGGAATGTTTCCTAAGTGATTCTCTCTACCAGCATCTAAAAGAGGCTGGTCAACCCTCCAGAAGTCGAAGGTGGCAGTTTTGCTTACTTCCTGGCTTAAGATCTTCCAGATTTTTGTGTTATTTTGCTTGTTATTTCGCTGTAGCAAAGTTAAAGAAAAGACTGGTCACAGAATAAAACAAGGCAGGTAAAAAAGAAGGAGAAGGCTGCGTGGAGACCTCATAGCAGTCTTCCAGTATCTGAAGGGGGCCTATAACGATGCTGGGGAGGGACTATTCATTAGGGATTGTAGTGATAGGACAAGGCGTGATGGGTTTTAACTTTAACAGGGGAACTTTAAATTGGATATAAGGAGGAAATTCTTTGCTGTGAGGGTGGTGAGGCACTGGAATGGGCTACCCAAGGAAGATGTGAATGCTTCATCCTTGTCGGTGTTCAAGGCTGGTTTGGACATAGCCTTTGGTGACATGGTTTATTGTGAGGTGTCCCTGCCCATGGCAAGGGGGTTGGAACTTGATGATCTTAAGACCTTCCCAACCCTAACTATTCTATGATTCTGTGAGTCTATGAAATGAGTTCTTGAGTTCATAAATCCATTTACAATCCAGTTAGTGATCTTTATTCCTTAGCCACTTGACATTCATAAATCAAATAATTAATATGCTGTTGAAACTAACGGAACTTTAATTTTATGTAAATAAATATATATTTATATATATGTTTTTCTGCTTTTGGTCAACTTTGGTTTTTTTATGTATATATGATATGTACGCATACATATTTTCTATGTATTTATATGTGATATCTACATACATATATATGTTTATCATCATAATCTACTTCAAAAAAAAAAATCTTAAAACTGTATTGAGCTGAAGTTTTAATTGAAAGCAGCCTACTGTTCCATAACATTTTTGAGGTAACAAGACAACCATAAAATCCCTTAGAAATAAAAGCAGAGAGAGAAATCGTATTTCAGATTCAATATCCATCTAGTGAATGCTGGATACTCTTATCACTAGGATAATGTTCCAGGATACAGAGTTAGTTAAGCTTCCAGATGAATATTTGCACATGGAGAGCAGAAATGCAACGGCAGTGCTGTGAGACATTAGTTTGCTGTTGGGAATTATTAATTGAATAAACATAGATGCAGACGAAAGCACAGATATTATCTGGTGACATTCTATCTTTGGTTATATCTTTTTTTCACCTTTATTTTTTCCTAAAAAGAACTTTTATTTCTGCAATTAGCATTTTATTTACCCACGTGTTACAAGAAATTGAAAATAAGTTACAAATAAAGTGGATTTATTTCTAAAAATATGATTATTTAATGGATAATTGCTGATATCAGATTGACTTCTAAGTCATCAGATTCATGCTAAAGCAGTGTCAGTTTACAAAATTCTTGCAAAGAAGAAGAGACTGTGTGAGCATTATTTAGTTGAATTGAGTTGGTATTTTGATTGTGTTCTGGTAAAAAAATTATCTGTATTTTTTTAAATGCTACAATATTTCTGAATTAAAAAAAAAAAAAAATTGGAAACATAGTAGCCCAGAGAAGCTGCTTTTAACAGGAATATTCCTTTTCTGAAATCTCTGGAAACTTTCTACACAGCAACTGCCGTGATTTATTTATTTTCACGTATATTGTGTAGCCTGTTTCCAGTAGTTCTGCTCTCTATAATGGCTGTCATTCAAAGTAAGAAGCTGTGATGCTCTGAAGAAATGGAATCTGAATATGCATAAGTGCACAATTTTCAATGTAAGAAGAGCTTTTAAGTTAAACATAGCTTTATAAACAACACAGCTTAGCTGTGCATTTGTTATACACCAGTTGTCTTAAAACTGATGCAAATACAAAGTCCCTGAATTTCTCACTTGGCTGTCAAAGTTGGCTGATTTAGTTTCATAAATATTATAATGACATTTTTGAAAATCACAAATAAGACTAATGTCATTATAGCACTTCGGGAAAAGAAAAAAGAAAAATCCAGATTGCTGAAAAATTAAGCTTTTTTGTCCTTTATTCCAAGGACAAAATTTAAGTGAATTGAACTGCACTCTTTAGTCATTGTTAGGTACTTCAGCTAATAAATTTTCTCTTCCAAAGTTGCTGGAGATAATAATTAAACCCTTAATCTGGCAATATTTATAGCTTTTATACATATAATTTAACCATTTATCCAACAAAGATGTTATGTTTCATTTCTGATAATCAAACCAGATGTGATTATATTTGCTGATTGTGAAATTCCATTAGTCTAGCTCAATTGCATTTTCTCCTTGTTATTTTTCTAGCCATCACGGTTATACCCTTAGTCTTTATGTCCCAAAACCGAGTCAGGTGTAAATGCTGTTTGTATCTTTCTAATTTAAAATGTACAAACCTCTTCTTCCACATGAGGGCTTATTTTCAAATCATGTGGTGAAGTATTGACACCAGAATCCATAAATTCGGAAAGACACAGATATTACAGAAATACATGAACCTATAAATTCCCTTTGGTTTGACTAGTAATAATGTAGTTTATTTTTATTTCTTCTTTATAAAAGAATAGGGATATTAAGACACAGAAGGAAAGTGAGTCAGTGGATTGATTCAATAGTGGCTTTCTGTAAGCTCCATGCTAAATTGCTATATCAACATTTTAACATTCAGTTCAATATGAAAAAGTCAGTGAAAACTAAATACAGTGGCTTAAGGAGAGTTCTACTAACTTTCCAGTTGAGGGTCTGGTATAGTGTGTCTATAGATGCCAATTAATGAGTTGCTATATAACCTTGGAATTACCGAAAAAATGTCACTTGACTGGCAAGTAGTTGATTTACTAATATGTATGTATTCTAAATAAATATCACGTGACCTATAATTGCATAAGTGAACAGAATGCTGGGAGCCATAACTGGAACAAACTAAGGAAATAGTGTTTATATAGGAGACATTGCACTCACCTTGTTTGATCTCATACTTTTATGTGTTTGTCAGGTTAAGTATCTCACAAATCTCACAAACGTACATGTACACAAATAGAACCGCACATGTGCATGCATATTGCAACACTGCAAACTACCTTACTCGGAGCCAAAATGGAATAAGACTAGACATGTGAGCTGGCTTATGGAGTATTTGTCAGTCCATTGTAGATATTCATATTTTTTCCACATAAGCACAAATAGCCTATAAGCACCAGGAGGAAGATACTGTACTTTGTTCTCTTACATGTAAAATCGTGTTCTTTTTGTGTATATCAGATCTGCATGCAGGCCAGTAGCCAGATGGAACAGGCCAGTATTCTCCTACTGCTAGCCATAGTAATTTATACCCACAATAATGGAAATAGAACTTTTCCATTTAAAATACACACTTTGAGTATTTTTGCTTGGAAATTACATGTGTCAATATTTTACTCTTCATTTTGCTGTACTAAATGCATTATGTTTTATGTGTTAAAACAGGTGCATAAGTAAGTGAATCCAGGTTGAATAGAATTTTCTGAAATCCCACCATCAGAAAGTAAGATTGAAGTAGTGATAAAAATAATAGGCACAAACATGTTCATCTGCTCAGAGATACTGCCTGCTCATTCTCTGGCAGAGTGTGCAAACATATCACTCATGCTACGTACAATTGGAGAAGGTCTTTCTGGCTTTATATTAGAACTGGGTGATAAATATCAGGAGGATTTAAGGTTTAGTTTGATATTATTTTTAAATATGTTGCCATTTTTTTTTACAGTTCAATGATATTGCTGTTGAACAGTGCCCAAAGCAGTGTTCAATTCCTCAAAATAAATACAAGAGCATATGTAGTATTCTTCTTATTTTTATTTGCAGTAGGATTAAAATTGCCTGATATATTCAGCATTTCTTAAAATCGGTATTTTCTACTAAAATGCCAATGTCTGAGAAGTCAGAAACAGAAGTCGTAAATGAACACCTGGATCAGAGAAATATTGTATAAGTATACATATTTGTAATTTTCAGTGTAATTCACATCACTGACGACTGTAGCTTCAGTTAGGATATTTAATTTAATTACCCCAGAAAACAACATAAGAACACTGTCGCAGTGGCATATATTTGAAATAGCCACAGGTCTTCTTATGTCACACATGCTAAGTCCAACTAGTCAATACAAAATATTATTAATTTTATATGTAATCTATCAATTATAATTAATTGTTGTCATGGGTTCAGCAGTAGCAGTCATTTTTCTCCTTCTTAGTAGTTGGTGCAGCACTGTGTTTTTGACTTGT
>JAOEHY010051085.1:3317-25652 GCA_025447955.1 Psilopsiagon aurifrons
TATTATTGGTGGTAGCAGCAGTGGTTTGTGTTATACCTTAGTTACTGGACTGTTCTTATCTCAATCTGTGGGAGTTATATTCTTTTGATTTTCTTCCCCATCCCTCAAGAAGCAGGAGAGAGGAAGGGGTGGTGGGGGGGGGGGGAGTGAGAGAGAGACTGCATGGCTGATGAGGCTTAAACCACAACAACAGGTATGTGTAGCAGCACTTTCTTTAACATGTATTAAGCTTTCAGTTATACTGTGTGCATTCTGTCTGACTTCACCGATAGCAACACTACGTTACCTGTCAAGACATGAAAAGTGGGATTGAGGACAACTGATTAAAACTTGTAAATTAAAACATTTTCTCTAGACCATCTGGTTGTAACCTTTTGTTTTCAGAAACCTCCTCCCCTGTTCTGTGGGTGTGATGTATTTTAACATGGACAGATTAAAAGACAATATTCCTTTGGAGTTTAGATACTAATTTCCAGTTTTCCACACCAATAACAGCTCAATCTGTGAAGGGCTGTAAACATGGGACTTTACTGCAACACAGGATATTCCTAGAGTACAAAGAAGATTTTTTCAGTTTTTTCTCCACTGAAAGGAGAAAAATATTTTGCATATAAAGGTGCATCTATAACTGACATGGGTAGGGCATCTCTGAAGACCTCAGTATTAAGGAAATGTTCAGTCCCGCATCTTTCATGTCATCTTTCATGCCACACAGAATTTTGCTATTGCCTTCTGAGGAGTAGAGATCAGGTCCACAGACACTATAAGGAAGAAGTTCTTTACTGTGAGGGTGGTGAGGCACTGACACAGGTTGGCCAAAGAAGTGGTAAATGCTCCATCCGTGGCAACGTTTCAGATCAGGCTGGACAGAGCCTTGGGAGACATGGTCTAGGATGAGCCATCCCTGCCCATGGCAGGAGGTTGGAACTGGATGATCTTCAGGTCCTTTCCAACCCAAACCATTCTATGATTCTATGATTCTATCTCCTCAGGCATAGCTCTGTCCACAGCAAGTCAATTTTTTCTGAGCAGCAATGCTTCTTTCCACAGAAATGTTTTAAAATGTGCTTGATCAACTATATTTGCAATTATTTCATCTGGTTAAGCCAGACTACTTGTAAGAATAGAAAAGCTATCATTCCATAGGCCTAGCATTATCTCAGACCAAAGTTACAGCATTTTAGCTAAGCCTCTTCAGTTCTGATCTTGACTGTCCAGTCCCCAATTGAGTTTTGCAGGTCTCCAGTTTAGAAGTTACTCATCCATCAGAGCTTCTGACGGATGAGTGTGTGTACATCCCACAGTTTCTTTAAAGTATTGTTATCCTTGGAAGTCTTTCTCACCTTCAGATCTTTGTGTCGTAAGCTCGTCCCATCAGAGCTGGCAGAACAAAGTGTGCATCCATGCTTTGACAGTCCAAATACTACTTCCAACTGCTGGCAATGGTAAGGCCACATTGTGTACTGGGCAGAATTCAACAGAAGTCTGCATTTTGACTTAAATTTGGCATGTTGGGTAGGTGGGCTGAAATAATCCAAAAAGTTGTCTATATATTTATACCAGTTTGATGTAAGGTTTGATTAGCATGCAAAATAATCCCATTTATACTCCTTCCCCCTCAGATACTCTTATCCTAATTAAGAATAACACTACTTATTCTGGTTTACCTTGTGTTACTTTCTAAATGGTATAAATTAAACTGGAAAAGTCAGGCAGGCACTTACACAATTAAACTGGTACCATTATATCAGTGGAATAAGAAACATTTTCCTATGCAAGCAGCCTTTCAGCCTTTCAAGCTACTCTGGGCTATGACATAGACACCTGGGTGCCAAGACTATAAAAGTAATGACAGTGTACACAGTGCTGCATTCAGGACACGTCTTTTATTTATTTCCTTCCTCCCAGCCTGAATTGGCATGCCTCATAAGGGATCATTTCCAGTGCCTCTTCCAATGCATATTAATCATCTGGGAATGCAGAGGAAACCACCTCTGCTGTGACAATAGCCTGATTTCTCTCTGAGGGAAAGGGATTGAGTCTCAGTGCCTCTCTAATGACATTATTTGTCACTTTCAGGACAGACAGGTGCATCCTAATGGAATTCAAACATAACATGAGATAAAAAGAAATAAACGGTTGCCAATGTGCTCCTTATAAATACGTATGCAGTGACATAGAAAGTACTTTGTCACCTGCCAAGGTTTATGATGACTTCATAACCCTTCACTCAAGATAGGAAAGCTCAGTGAAAAATAGAATGTCCCTTCAAATATTGCAATAGCTCATGTGGGACTGATTCTTGATCCCTTTAAAATGCTCTTTTATTATTCTGGCATTTCACTTCCTACTGACCGGGCCAATACAGTACATCACATTGCTGCCTCTGGTGTAGTGCAGAAGTGCCCAAGTTGACTTTGGCTTGGGCGCTATTGCATCATTCAAAGTTATACAAAGTTATTCAAAGCTATTATTATATCCTGGTTATAAACCATGGGTGAAGCAGAACTGACAGGACTTAGTTGCCTTGCCACTCACCATGTGAGGAGCCAGGACCTTAGATGACCAACTTGAAAAAACCATCTGCAGCTGCAAATCCATCCAAGCCATGTATGGGTTTCCTCAGAGGAAATACAACGATTCTTAGGGCAACTGGTGAAGACTGACTCATCTCCTCATTGTCTAGGAGCCACCTTGCCCTCGTTTGAGCAGGAAGCTCACCTCAGTGGAAGCTCACCTATCATGAGAGACAATTTCTTTTCCTGTACATTGTTGCAGCCAAAGGTGTAAGGTTTTTCTACAAGGATCCACTAGCAATGTGTCCCCTGGGCATGTAAGTAGAGCATGTGAGGTCACAAAGCCTGATGTGAAAGTGCTGGAGGACTGTTTGAAGAGAATGGCCACACTTGATGTGATTTGTGTCTGTAGTGGCTGTCTATAGTTGATCCTAGGCATAAGTATCTTGTGGGCTATGGGCGAGTTTCTTCTTTGGAAAGGGTGGGGAGAGTGAATTAATATATTCAATGTGGGCAGGGAGGCTGCATCTGTACATTCCCAATTCCAATAAACCAAAGATCATTCCCAATTAAGAGTTTAAATATGACTACCTCATTTTGAAGGATAAGATTGTTTGACAGTGTGCCATGCAAGAGAATGGTCCTGGGCACTTTTAGTTTACTAATACGGTTGAGTCCTGAGGGTAACAGAGCTGTGCAGTCACCTAGGAAATGATATAAGCTTTTGTCTTGAATTTTGGAGAGAGTTCAAGCTGTTTTGTGGAAGGTTCAGATTGTGTTTCCTCTGCAACTCTATTCTTGCTTGCTCCAAGGGAGTGCCATTAGGCACATAAAAACTCTGCAATCCAAGAATACAGCGTGGCAAAACACACCCAGGTCTTTTGAGGGAAGTGGGCAACTTTCACAGAATCATAGAATAGTTTGGGTTGGAAAGGACCTTAAGATCATCCAGTTCCAACCCCCTCCCATGGGCAGTGACATCTCACAATAAACCATGCCACACAAGGCTATATCCAACCCGGCCTTGAACACTGCCAGGGATGGAGCATTCACAGCTTCCTTGGGCAACCCATTCCAGGCCCTCACCACTCATACAGTAAAGAACTTCTTCCTCATATCCAATCTAAACTTCCCCTGTTTAAGTTTGAACCTGTTACCCTTTGTCCTATCACTATAGTCCATAATGAGGAGTCCCTCCTCACCATCCCTATAGCTCCCTTCAGATACTGGAAGGCTGCTCTGAGGTCTCCACGCAGCCTTCTCTTCTCCAGGCTCAACAGCCCCAACTTTCTCATCCTATCTTCATACAGGAGTGTCAAATGATGTCACCCACCCTCTGCATTACAGAGGAGAAAGGACCCAGCCCAATTCCTCTCTGAGGTTAGGGCTGACTCCAGGATAAATGTGGGGTGTGTGGATGAGATGGGCACTTGAAATATTTCTTTCTCCTAAAAGCGTAATTGGAGCATCTCTGCTCCCACCCCAAGCTGATTTTTGCTTGGGCCAGTCCTGTACTAACTGGGAAAGGGAAGAAAAAAGCCCCAAGAACACATCAAACCCAAAGCCAAGTTCTCCATAAAGGGGAAAGGTTTCCTTCCTCCTGGCAGAAACCCTGAAACGTGGGAATAATTCAACACAGTCAACATGGCATATAACAATCAGAGAACAGCAAGGGCCATCTCCTTCCAATGCTCCTGAAGATATCAACAAATCCCACACCCTCACCCAGGTGCTTTTCACCTCTTCCCGCAGGAGGGCACCTCTCCTGTGCAGTCCCTTCCTCAGCTTTACCCACTGCACACTGAAACAGGTTGGATGCCTTTCTTTGGAAACGTTTCCTAAAATGACTCCGAGGCTTAGAAATATTCTCTCCTTCCCAAGCTAGAGAAGTCCATGTCCAATTTCTTCCCATTTGATCTCCCATTATTGCTATATTTAACATAAATACCTCTTTTGCCCCAACAGATTGAATATAGTCTTCTTTTGCCCTCAAACTTCCTTTGTTTTGCCTGTAAGAGTATCTTTCAGCCTCATTAAGTGACCCATATGCTCTTCCCCCAAAATACATCCCCCATTTCCCTGATTATCCAAAGGAAACTCCCTGAGACTGTGTGCAGCACTCTGGGGTCTGGCTTGCAACCCCCAGTGCTTAATTACTCCTTGATTTTACTTATGCACAGGAACTTTAATGTTCAAAATGCAGCAAGGGAGCCAATATTCCTATTCTCGCCCTTCCATCCCTGATTGCACATACCTCTCTCCATGACACATAGCCTGTTGCAAGGCCATGAGGCATCCATATGCTGGGAGCATTTTTTGACGTTCCTTTCCTAATCCACTTGAACCCTAACAATCTGACAGGTCAGGCAGACCTAACAGGTTTTGCTACCAGCTGGCAGAGGAGATCAGAATAGCTCATCCCCCTTGAAGCAGGACCCAAAGGACCAGGAGACCATCACAGCCTCCAGCCCTGTGAAATGCACAATTCAAGAGACAATCACCAGTAATCCCGGAGCCTTCCCTCTAATTCCCACTCACGAGGACAGGGCACGTAACCTGCCTGTGATTCAGCTCATCCTCAGGCAAACTGCCCCAGAGGAAGAGCATTCAAAATGGGCCCATGATGACTCTCCACGGCTTTGCTCCAAATAAAACAGAAGGAGCAGCAGCTGTAGAGCCTGTTTGAAAACACAGGACCACAATGAAACAGTGACACAGCAGTTCACACAAGCCCAAAACCAGAGCAGGGCTCTGACATAAGAGACTTCTTTTACAGCCCAACCTACAGAGGTGGGGAGCTCGCCTGGCTGGTGATGTGATCTGCTTCTCAGTGACAAGTCAATGCAGAGTAGAGGGGTGATGCATCACACTCAGGATCAGTTGTGCACAGCAGAGCTGCCCTCTTTCCCCTTTTCCCTGTTAGCAAAGCAGTGTTGTATCCAGGGGGGCATTGCTATTACAGTGGCAGGGTCCCCAGCCTTACAGATAAAATGTAGACTCCATGGAGGAAGTGCAATGAGTAGCCACATCTGGCTAAATATCCATATGGAAAATGAAACCACCTTTGCACTGCTGTCCACCAGTGCTCTGGGGCACCTTACATCTCCTACGCTGAAACACTATCCTACCCTTATAGGCCTTATGGTTTTCTCAGCATACTGACACTTTCTTGCTCAGACAACATTAAGCATTTATGTTGACACTAAGGAAACGAAAGCAACTTTATTTCTGCAGCGCTTCATTCACTTTGACCTGGTTTAATGAACACACTTCAAACTCACCCCTTTGGGGAGTCCATTTTAACTTGCAAACTTGTCTCTGCAGGGATAAGCTCTCCTATAACTATTCCATACTACTTCTCTGTTACATATTGCAGGTTTCTTTGCTTTTAGGTCTAGTTTTGGAAGTCGAAGATCTGAAAACCTCAGCAGGAAGGATTAGCCTGGCTAGTATTTGTAGGGTGCTAACTAAATCCTAGCTAGAAATAAATTCAACATAAGCATTGACTGTACCTCTTCTCTCCTGCATTTGCTAACATGGGACCTACCTAATCCTCTTCCCAGCCATGTTTATCTTGTGACCTGAGCCTAACCTTTTAGATCTGAGTTGATACCAAAGCCATAGCATGGGAGAGAAGAGAGACATGCAGAGCAGGGAAAATATAGCTACACCTGCCTGGGGAGAGGAGCTGGAACAAGCCGGCAGGAGCAGAGTGAATGGGGCAGGGATGCTAGGTAGGCAGTGTGCCCTTGGGCTTGTTGCCAACCTGGTTGAAAAGAGGAGTGCTAGCAGCTCAGACGGCAGTAGCAGAGGACATCCTAGCTCAGACTTCATTGGGAACTCAGCCCATCACACGTACATGCAGAAGTAGGGTGGGAGGGCATCCTCCTCCTCTCCCAGAGGATGAAACAGCCAAGTTGACTTCATCAGGAGAAGATGACCCCAGCCAAAGACAACAAAGAGGGAAAGGTGCTAGTGGCTTTTATGAAGAGGCCCAGCTGCATCCCAGAGAAGCTGTGGCTGCCCCATCCCTGTCTGTTCAAGGCCGGGTTGGACACAGGGGCTTGGAGCAAACTGCTCCGGTGGAAAGTGTCCCTGCCCACGGCAGCAGGTTGGCACTGCATGAGTTTTAAGGTCCCTTCTAACTCAAACCTTTGTATGATTCTCCAAACCCAAACAATCTTGCTGACAGTACAGAAGCCAGCAACCATGTAGATCACTACCAAAACGGAGAACATGATGGATGTGTTCAGGAGGACTATCAAGCATGGGAAAGGAAGCTCACAGGAAGATTAAAGGAGCTACTGTATCTTCTAAGTGTAAATTATGCCTCTGCCTGTACATATTGATCAGATTCCCCATGGATTGGAGACTTTGCATTCCGAGGAATGTCCAAACTGATCCATATCTCCACAAAAGATAAAGTCTTCATTAAACCAAGCAAGTACTTCATCATTTAAAGGAAGCCTTTGAACACTCAACACACTAACTTCTCCAAAATCCCCCTCTGGGACAATTTGCTTGGAGAGCTCACCCTTCTGCTGCAGCACAGGCAGCCATTGTGTTTCAGCTGACATCCTGGTCCTGGGAGAAGGTTCAAGTCTGCCCAAGGTTATAACCAATAAGTGAAATTAGCAGTGGCTTCATCTCAGTTAACCTCAAATTGTCTACACAGACGTGCCTTGAAGCAATTGAACTCAAGTTTTGCCTTGGCCCTGTATCAAGCACCATAAATTTGCATTTGAGATTTAGCTCATATTTCACATAAAGTCTTTCCAGACATCGGGCAGAGATGAGTATTTACAATCAGCTTTCCCTTCCTTCTTCCTATTTCCACAGCAAATTAGTGAGGAGTGTTTCTGACAGCCCTTTAAAATATAAATGGTCAAAATGCATAGGTTTGGTATTTATGGCTTACTAAAGTTATAGGAATAAAAATGAGAGTCTGCTACTGTGCTGCAAAGCTCAGATTCAGTCTACGTTAAATCATGCTGTTTGCAAGCCCCTCCATGCACAGCACAAGACCTTATCTGTGCATAGAGGAAGCATTCACACACAATACATGGCCACCATAGGTGAAGACTTACAATACTGCAGATTTTCCCCTTCACCCTCACCATTCCCAGCATTTTGAGGCATTCTGGGGATGCAACTGGGGCTGCATTCCTGGATCCAGCTCCAGCCACTGTGTCCCACTGAGAGAAATGGGCAGCTGGAAAAATCAGTGGTGCTCTGGAGAACTTGGGAGTTCGGCTCATTGCAACTGGATGCAGATCAGGAGCTGGTGATGCAGATTGTTCGTACAGACTTTGCTTTTGGGATTGTCCCAGTTGCACCATGATGTTGAGGAGAGCCATTGTGATGACCACTGTGGACTGCTACATCGGATCTCAAACAATGAAGTTTTCAAAGACCTTAAGTTTTATGCAGATCAACACCAAGCCATCTGAAGTAATTTTGGTGCTATAGAGTGAGTTAGGCTCTATGAGGAACATAGCCACTATGTTAGCAAGGGCAAACCCTATTCTAAGCTAGAATTACAGCATTATAGAATGGTTTGGGCTGGAAAGCACCTTAAGATCACCAAGTTCCAGCCCCTTGCCTTGGGCAGGGTCACCTTCCATGAAACCAGGTTGCTCAAGGCCCTGGACCCAGCCGCAGGCCCATAGCGATAGTTAAGACCAGCCAAAGCACAGAATGATTCTTGCTCCCTGGTGCAAAGAATGGAGGTCCTCTGAAGGTCACTAGATCACTAGAGTTTACTCTGTGGACAATGCACTCATTAAAGCAAAAAGAGGTCTCCTCTCAGTGCCTGTTTCCAGTGCTAAAGGCCATGAATTAAATCTTTGACACTGTTGGCACTGTGGCTCTGAAGAAGCAACCATTCCCAGAGGAAATGGGGAATGGATTGAGAACCCATTCAGCAGGTCACCCATTCTTGTACTCATTACTTGACTATGATGAGGCCCTTTATATTCCACAGGCCATAAATTGTCTTGTTCCTGCAGCTTGATCCAGCAACACAGACACTGGCCTGACAATGTTTCTGGCATTGGATGCACTGGGGAGGGCAGACCATGCAAAGACATGAATTAATGGTTAACATGGGGGGGGGGGGGGGTGTATAAATAGCAATGTCAACAACTCTATTCTTGCAAAATATAGCTATGGGTGTATCATGGCCACATCTCTTCCACAGTGCCCTAAATCTGGCAGCAACCTTGCTGTGCATTTGTGCACACGTAAGAAAACACACAGACAATCACAAAGCCTTAATGCAGCCAGAGGCAGACATGTGCCCTGTGACTTCCCATATCTCCAGGATGTCATTCTCCACAGCACACTGTGCTTCACCTCCCGAAGCTGTGCAGAAGAACAGCCTTGCTCTCACCACTGATATGTGGGAAAATTTCACACAGAAATCAGATTTCTTGGGATCTGGCTAGAGGAACTCTGACACAGGCCAGAAGTGCCAGGTTGTTTACATGGAGAACAAGTTCTGGTGAGAGATACTACCCTTCATTCTCCTCTTCTGGGGAAGACACCCGCTGTGCAAATTTGGGTAGTCCATAGAAGTCATCCAAATTGAATGATGGTTGCAGAAGGTGGCTCTTCTCAGGCTCACAGGAGAGCACAGGCTGAGCATCAGCAGATGTCTGCTTAGACACCAGCCAGGCAAAACCCTCTTTATCAGATTTTCCCCTTGCAAAACAGATCACCTCAAGATCTTGTGATGTTTGTGAAATATTGAGGGTCTTGGCCGAAGACACAGCAAGATGTCTGGGACTTGCTTACCTGGTTGGAAGTTGAACTGATTTCTCAGGTCAAAAGGAGAGGCTAGAGGTTTTTTGTCAAGTGCCTGAAATCCCCAGGTCTCTTCATCATTTCTGTTCCTTTGCCACCTGGGAAAACTCCTCTTCTCTGCTTGTTCTCATTTCCACCTGAAAGTCTTGGCTCTTGGATGCAGGAGCTGGGATGCGAATCAGGTACCGACCTGATGAAGTGGCAACAGGTGCCTTGCTTTTAAAACAGATCACTGGCATCAATACATTTGTCAATAACAGTATTACTGCCTGCTGGTCCCATCCCCCTTCAATCTGTCCCCTTCCCCACTGTCCTGGACACACAGGCACTTGCAAACCATTCGATGATTCTATGGTATTTCAAAGATGATTTCACAGCAGAGACAAAACAGGAGAACGGAAGAAAAGGACACGCTCATAGGAACTTCCAGAGGCTCCTTTCTCTAACACCTTCCCAAACCTCCCAAACAGCTCTTAAAGCCAGCATAACAGTCAAGCATCTGGAAGACATGTGTGCCTCTTCAGAAGTCCTCCAGAAGCCCTCTGCAACATCTCTGCCTGGCCATGCTCTACCACTGCACCACGGGCCATGGGGGACTGCACCCATGTACCAGTTCTCTAACAGACACAAAGCACGTGTTGCTGAGCACCAGACAGTGTTCCCTTGGCCTGTTTATGATAAAGGATGCCACTGTCAGGCAGTCCCTGCTTACATGGCCAGGCTACTCAGTGTTGGGAAGACACGGGTTTTGTGCCATTAGTCGTATAGATTTCTTGGTTTTCCCCTGCAAAACCGTCATGATCACATCAGCTTTAATGATACCTGTAGGGTTTAAACCCCTCATGGAAACTCTGAGCCAGACTCTGAGATGGTATAAATGGGTACAGCACCACCAAAGTTGATCAAGCTGCTGTAAAGCAGGAAGGATCTGGATCCTTTGGTGCATCCCTGCATGTTTTGTGACTTAATGAGCAATAGCTAAGAATAACATTTAGCCCCAGTGCCACACAGCATATCAAAGTATTTCACCAGGAGTACAATAACATGACTTTGTCCTTCACAGCCATAAAAGTGTCCTCACCTCCCACATCCAGGGAAACAGTGAGGTCACTTGTCCCCTCGTTTATACTGAAGTCAACAGGAGCAGCAGTCCTTGTTTCACCTGATGTTCCACTTGAGAAGGAGCAATGCGAGAGCCTCTGTCATAGCAACCGCTCGTCCTGATGCAGACGAGCTGTCTCCAGCCCTCTCCGATTACATCTTTGCCGTTATAATTCACATCCTGCGCTTATTAGTGATAAGGTCAATGGCAGCAAATACAATGGGAGCTGCTGAAAACTCTGTTGTTGCACATGCTCCCAACGACACTCACTGTGCTACAGAAACCAAAAATAACTTCCTGATCTCCCAGAGCGTCGTGGAAAATATTTCCCTGTATTTTCTAGGTTATGGATAACTTCCCTCCTTTAGGTTTGTGGTGGCTATTTCCCAGGAGAGCTGAGCGCAGATATCCCTTGGGGGCTTGTGCCGTTTTCCTTTGTCCTATGTATGCAGAAGTGCTCTCACCCTGGAGACCTCTATGCCCTCTTTACAAGGGCAGGAAATCACCATCCCTCACTTCTCTGACTCCTGTCAATGCATACACAGCTTTAACTTCACATTTCTCCCTTTCTTCTTCAGCCTTATTCTCTTACTATAGGGCTCCTAATATTTGTACGAGGGTGTGAGCTCCCAGTGAACGCCCATAGCACAGAACAGTGACATTGCATGTGTCCTCTGTTGTTCCTCTAAGTGAAATACATGCAACCCCTGAAGGTGCCTGAGGGGTTTTTCCCACTTGTTTTTAGGGCGAGCGGAGAAAGTGCTCCAGAAGCTCTCTTTCTTCCCTGAGAGCAACCACATCTGCAAGTGCTTGACAGCACGACAGCCACGGGGCAGGAAAATCACTCCTGCTCAAGTGATGTAGATAGTTTTTCCTTCTTCCTATCACTTTTGCCATCTCTTCCCATGCTGCCTGTCACTGCCTGCGCCTGGCTCAGACTGGTGGATGCAGAGACCGTCTCTCTGCACTAATTCATGTGTTAAAAGCTCATGAATTCTCTCTGATGGTCTGCAAATGCTCAAATGCTATTTGTTTCTCACATACAGCTGTAAACTCCAGAACCACAATGAGTGTCAGAGGAGACTGGAATGGAATACAAGAATCCAGCTGGGTTGAGAGAGTGCAAGAAGTGTATCCAGGGGTCTTTGTGAAGGTCAAGTCCTGCAGATAAGCCATTCTATTACAAAACCCATTAGCACAAATGGTTTTTCCAGTCAGAATTCCAGTGCCTTCACCCCATGTATCTGAAAATACAACTCACATACACAAGGGGTGAACCTAGGACTGCCATTGCAGCGATACCTGGAGATGTCAGAAGCCACCAAGGCCACATTGTGCTGCTATATGGAGACACATGGGAAGATGCTGACCCCAAACAGAATAAACAGGCAGAGCAGAGAGGGCTTAGAAGGGACAGGCCAAGTGTTAGGCAGAGGAAGAAGGGATTCAAAGCCCTTTCACTATAGATTTATTACTGCACTGGCCACAGAGAGGGATTCCTTTGCTGGTACTAATCACTCTGGCTGACCCCAGACTCCCAAATGAAGCACATGAACTTCTGTGGTTTGAAGCATGCTGAAGGCTTTGACTTTCCCTGATACAGCTGCAAAAATCACCAGCTTTCCTGACAGCTACATCTGTGGTAATGACTCATTGTCGGAGCAAACATCTGTGTCTCATCTAACATATGGTGCAGCACAAAAAGGAACCGAGTTCTTCTGTAAAGAAACCAACAATGACTTGCTGACCGGGCCAAGAAGAGGAAGGGCTGAAGCTGGTTTGCACTGCTCTGCAGTCTCTAGAGGACTGTTAAAACGTACAAGGATATGCAAGGCCTTGAATGGGGATAATGTGCCCTTTTCTGACCTCATATGCTGCATCCAGTTAGAGATACTGAGCACCACAACTTGGGAGCAGCCGGCTGCTTAGAAAGCAAGCCAGGATTCAGCACGAAGGATTGAATCCTGTAGGGCAGGAGTAAGATCTCCTCTGGAAGGTAAAATTCCCATCACTGTACCAAGCCTGCAAGGACTCCACAAAAGTCTGCACACCTAACTGTGGCAGAAGAATGTCTTCTACTTTGAATATACCAGTAGAAATAGCATTACTCATGGAGTCTGCAGCCTGGGATGTCCAAGCACATGGCCACATGTACTGAAAGTGTATTCTTGAAGTGGGAAAATGATCCAAAGCTCTCAGATACCACTGCAAAATTCCTCGTTCAGTTTCAGATCCATTGAGGAGAACAGCTGAGGAAAGTTATTCTGTCATCTAAATCAAACTTGGATGTTCAAATGCTGCTCTGCTATCAAAGCCATCATAAAAGACATTGAACAAAACTCAGGGACATGGAGAAATCTCTTTCCCTCCATCCCTCCTCTCCAGCCAGCCACACGACCACTGCTCAAAGCCTAAGACAGCCTTGGAGCTCACACCACTGCCCGTCCCAACACACACCTTCTCACCCGCATCACTACAGACTTACACCCTTTGCCTCCTTAAGACTAACCCCATCTGGAGCTGCCTGGACCAGAAGTGGTCTATGGCCACTTCTCACCCCCAAGATGAAGATGATTTCACACCAAACTCCTCCTGTGGTCTTGTCCTCCATCCAAGCGAGATCCCCTCCAAGACTATGGCCTCCTACCTTCTTCTCCTTCCTGCTCACCTCAGACCAAACCAACCCTTAGCCACCATTCTGCACCTCCTTGACCCTGTTCTCCCCCGTTCCCTGTCCTCCTCAAAACGACCCTTCCCTACATCCAACCCTTAAACCTCATCAGCCTCCTTTTCCTCTTCCATGCCTTCTACATCTTCCATGGCCCAAACCATGGGTGTTTTTACACCCCAGCGTAAAGAACCATTTGGTTCACTCCAGCTCCCTTACAGGATCAGATGTGACAGCAATGAATACAACAGAAAAGCTCTCACTAGAGGCAATATACAGAGACCGGACTTCAGATCTAATGACTGGGAACCATTTCAAGTATTAATCGTCCTTCTTTGTTGTTCTTTATCCAAGTTGAAGCTAATCCTTAATCTCCTTAATCCCTCTATTTCCATGTGAAAGGTCTGCAGGCAATGTGGGAGATAAACTCATTTATTCCTCTTAGAAGTTATGTCAAGGAGCACGATGGGAAGATCCGCATAGGCAGGAATTCTTAGGTACAGTCCCTCAGGGTGCAAGAGCCGTGTTTCTTTTTCAAACCTGATTAATTCTGCATCACTTGGAGCATTACAGACACTGTTCTCCTCAAATCCACAGTGTATTCCCTGGGCCACAGCTGCTGCTTCTGCCACTGCTTGCTATTTGCGGAGTGATTGCATCTGACAAACAGCAATGGGAGAGATTTCAGGAATGACTCAGAGGCAAAGGCAATTTCACATCCAATTTTACATCCAAGGACAGCTTTTCACTCATAGAAATATGAACAGATGAGGTTTATTCCCACTGCAGCGCCCACATGGGACCACATGAATGTCACATCTAAGCCACGGACTGCCCATTGCCCGTCAGCTTTTCTCTGCTCTGGGCACTAGGGACCATGACTACCAAGTCCTCAGTATGTTTCTTGGGCTTCTCCCAGGTTGGTGGCAGTGGGCTGGGGTTGGGTGTTCCTATTTATCCCCTGGAGGAGCTGCCAGTGATGGGTCTCTCCATCCTGTCCTACCTTTGTGAGTCACCAGGATTTACTCATTGCCTTTTGTCTCCCAGCCTGGGTGTCCTGAGACAGTGCATGTAGATGTGTTGGGGTCTTGCTGGTTTGCTCATATAGGGGCCATTTACACCAGCAATTCTTGCAGCCCTTCTGCTGTTTGTCTCTTCTGGTACTTCTACACCAATCTCCATCCAATCTCCACTCTTGACAGCCTCAACATTCCCATTACAACTCTCCAACACATGTAGAACCCCATCTCCCACTGACAGCATAACAACACCTTCACGATGGGGCAAGATGCTACCACATCCGCAGACACAGACCTCAGCTGAACCAACCTGGTCTAAGACTTGTCCCTTGTCCTTTCAGGCCCACAAAGAGCAAATCTGGGACCAATACACACATTTATGCATCCCAGCAACCAACTAAACTATGGGATAATGAGAGACTGTCATTGCCTTGGAGCCGTGCTATTCAGCTATCCAGGCAGGTGAAGATGTGCTGAGTGCTTGATGGTAGCTTAGAAAGGCATTTCCATCTATGCTCAGCAGCAAAGCACATCCAAGACATTTCCAGCACAGTCCCAACCTCCTAAGGGACACATTGCGGGATCAGCAAATTCAGGCTATAGCTCTTCAATTCCCTGCACTAGAAACAGCTGTAAATCTTCAGCTGCTGTGGTGTAATCAGCCAAGAAACATACCCTGAGCCAGGGCTATGTGTTCACATCGAGCTGTCCCTAGGGGACTATTTCTCTTTGCGGGTAGTGCATTGGTGTGAATTTATCTCAGGGAGGGCTAACGCAACACAACCCTCCCTCCCCTCCAGCACCATCCAGCAGACCACAAGCTCTCTCTGGTTGCAGACCAGGTCTGTAACATGCTGTCTCCTTCCATCAGCCTGGGCATGGCGTTATCTCTTCACCTCCTCAAAAGCTCAACTAGCCCATGTCCCCTTCTTTGGATATGCTCCATCACTTCAATGCCTCTCTTGCAGTGAGGGGCCCAAAACTGAACTGCATATTTGCACGCCTCAACCCATCCTAGAAGCCTGTGACACCCGTGGATGAGAACACAGTCCAGTTCCATGTGCTGACCACATCTCTAACAGGAATCCACCACCAACCAGTCAGGAACATTGCAGGAAGCAGTACCGATCCTCTGCTCAACAAGAGCAACACACAAGCAAAGGGGCTCCTTGTCCTTCCCCTGGGCATGCAGCAGGTTGTACTACAGACTTCAACCTGAATTATCCTGCCATCGTAGGCTCCTGCAACAAAGCACGGATGTGAACCTGTGCCCACCAGTGTGGATACTCAGGAAGGGTACTTTTAAGGGGAGGTTTCTGTTGATCCCATTTGTGTCATTTGTTCTTTGCTCACATCTCCTCTGTGCCAGGAGGCCTGGGCGGCTCTGCCCTGACAGCAGAGCCCAGGTTGTCCTGGGCAGACCTGGCCATGGAAAGCCAGCCAAGGCAGGGCTGCTGGGGCACACCTCCACCTCAGCCCAGCAGCACAGAGGGACAGTGTTGTCTTTGACCCCTCTCCAGCAGGGGACTGACCTTCCAGCTTCTGAACAGGGCTTTTGGCAGCAGAACAGGACCAGTGTTTATCTGCAAGCCAGGCAGGTAATAGGAGTTAACCCAAATGCTACTACAGACACCTTCCCTTATGTGCTCCATGAGGATGCTGACTTGGAGCCCTGGGCTATGGCTACACAACCAGTTTGGCTCCCCATCCCAGGATGCTTTGACTTTCTCTGCATCCACGTCTCTATTGACTGTACTTCATAAGACAACCTCTCTCTTCTCAGCTGGTCTGCCCATAGCACAGGACCATGAGTGGTGTGTGAGAGGTATAAACCCCAAATCTCCTCCCTCTTAACACTGGTGGCTCCTGTTAGATGGAGCTTGTGATCCCCTCCGCTTGGCCCATGGCCATGGGAAGGACATTTCACTGCTCAGCACCCTGTTTAATCACTTACACCAGGGCAAAATCAAGGTGGGGCAGACGTGGTGCTCACAGCACCTAAGCGCTTGGGGAGAGGAGGGGACACACAGCCAGGACCCACATCCTGCCCATGCTGCTTCTGCCACCCCACACCAGTCTGACCCAGGACTCAACCCCTGCTGCAGCAGAGTCCTCCTGGAAATCTGGGTTATTTGGAGGGCTCCAAACCGCTGCTAAGTCCACATCCAGCCCTGATCTCCCAATACCCTTCCTGTGCTTCACACAGTGTGCCTGCCTGACCCAGTTCCTTACCTCCCCACCCAAGGAGAAATTAACTCCTTCCCACCCATAGCAAGACTCCCCATTACACCGAGGGAGCCCTGGCCACTACCTGTTAACAAACACAGTCCCACTGCCACAACGCTGACAGTCTCCCTAAGCCCTAAAGGGAATCAATGGGCATCCTGGTCTCTCCCCTGGGATCAGGAGCACCTCTGCACTCCCCATCCCCAGTGCTGTGCATTGGGGTATTCACATTTCTGTTGGGTAAGCCCCTGGCCCTGTGCTCTTGGGAGAGCTTTGCAGGAGTAGATAGTACCTGCTGTGAGTTAGCACAGCGTGCAGAGCAAACACCTGATGTGGCAGACCTGACACAGCATTAACCCATCAGGGTTTTGTGCAGCAGCAAGAACCAGCAGCATGGCTCCATCTTGAATCTCGTTGCAACATGTGCCATTGACAATGTCATTGCATGTCATTTATACTGTGGGAACAGTATACTTGCAATGTCTTATACTTGCAATGTCTCTGCATGTCATTTATACTGTGGGAACGAGAGCATTGGTAAGATATAAACAGAAAGACTGGAAGAAATCTGTGTGTCATTAATGTTTCCAAAAGTGGATCTTCAAACCACTGGTGGAGGACTGAGATGGACATGAAGTGACGACCACTTCCCTCTGCCCCAAACCAAGATTAAGCATGCTTGAACCAGTCCTATAGCTCTCAGTTTAACTTGCCCTTGGAGCATCCAGGCTCACAATATTCTGAAGGTCCCTTCCAACCCAACTATTCTATGCTTCTGTAATTTGCTGTTCCCAGTTCTGCCAAGTCCCTAACTCAGTTTCCCCACTTGTAAAAGGAGAAACAACCTGAACAAGTGGATCCATTGCTGGGTTATTGGAAAGAAAGGAACGTGGAGAGGAACCTTTGGCTGATGGTTGTTGATCTGCAAACATCTGGTGAAAAGCAGGAAAGAAGCATGGAGTATCGTGTGTGTATGGGTGTTTACACCTGCTGAGGTGAGCTCCACACAGCTACTCGGTGTAGTAGCTCAGATATTGCTGTCAGTGTCTTATGCAAGATGAGCTGGGTGTGCACACGTGTGCATGTTTGGTTCTTCTTGTGCTCCTCTGAGCATAAGATGGGCATTGGCCATGCAAAGGAGTTCCCAGGGCAGTGGCTGTGACCAGATTCCCGAGCTCCTTTTAACTGCAGTTTATAGCAAGTTCGCTCTTTCATTCTGTCGGCATGGAAAAGTGTGGGAATCACAGCAAGAAACTTCCTAGACAAGGTAGATAGGGCAGCATCCTACTTCAGTAAGTGGGGTGGTAAGAAGGTTAGTTATATGTACTCCATGTATCAGACACCCACATGAGCACATTACTGTGAGTACACTCAAAAGGGTGTTTTAAACAGAGCAGCATTTTTATGGCACTAACTGTGATACCTTCCAGCTTTGAACTCTGCTGCTTTGGAAGACATCCTGAGCCCTAAAGCTGGCCAAGGTGAGTCTAGGTCTTTGGTTAAGACCAAATCAACACTTTGTCTGAATCAACAGTTCTCAATCCTGTGCAAAATCATGCCATCAGTTTGGGCTTGGATGTTCATATTGCATCAATATGAGCATTATTGGAAAGGAATGTGGAGAGGAACCTTTGTCTGATGGTTGATGATCTGCAAACATCTGGTGACTGCATCAATGTGAACATTCAGGCAGGCTCTTTGTGCAGCATCCATCTCAGAGACCCTCACAGATCTCTGCCAGCCCCTCCTGACCACTGCAGAAAGACACTGCCCAGGATTTAGGGGCTCTTGGAGATTCTCCAGTGCCCCATATCAAGCGTTATAGCTTATCCCTGTGGAAGCAAGCATTTTCCTTGCTTTCCACAGGTATTATGTCCTACCCGGCCACATAAGAGATGGGGATATGGGCACCATCTCTCCAGTAGGACCTGTCAGCTTGAGCCAGTGCCTCAATGACTATGTTAGATGTAACTCAAAGCAAGAAGAGAGCCTGTTTGGAGACAGGAGGTGGTGAAGACAACAACATGGGCTGTGTTTCATTGAGCCTTTCAGGTGCTGGGGCCCATTCAGAGGCACAAACCTATTTTGGCTGGCTGAAATCACCATCTGATGCGCTGCACCTCCCCTGGGAAACATGGGCAGCCACAAAAAAGGCTGAAAACCAGGCCTTCAAACCCAGATGTTCTCCTGCACTGTAACCAGCATTCAACCATAGATCCCAGAAACCACAAGTGACTCCAATTTGCAAAGGAGTGAGGAAAAAAAGAGGAGGTAAGTAGGAACTGGATGATCTTAAGGTCCTTTCCAACCCAAACCATTCCATGATTCTATGATTGTTACTCATATTTGGACAATAGTTTTGGCACTTGCCAGAAGACCAGAGCAAACCCAGATGAAGTTGGTTTGTACCCTATACCTTATTATGTACTTAATTCAGCTCTTCAGTTACTACTTAGAAAACAAAACCTGTGACATTCAATCATCGAGTAGTTAGGGTTGGAAAGGACCTTCACATCACCTAGCTCCAACCATCTCACAGCCCTTCAAGGAACAGTCAAGGCTCAGGATGGCCTCTGAGCATCACTGTGCATTTTAGCTCTGTTTCATTCCTGTTAGCTGAGAACTGTGATGCAAATGTCTCTAGGAGACCAGTGATCACCAATACAGCTTCTGTTCTTGTCAGAGGCACAAGCCCAACTTCCCGTTGATAGCAATGGCTGGAAACTAGGACCTCATGATTTAGCCAAGGCTTTTAAGAGCTCGCTGTCTGCTGTTCTGGCACAGAAACGCAAAGTTTAGATCTCAAACCTGCCTTGAAAAGTTCTCTGCAATCCAATCAGGCAGCAAATTTCTTTCAGATGATGGCACACTGATCCTGGCTTAATCCAATGTTTCATAAACACTGATTAAGGCGTCGCTCTCTGCCCAAGTGACAGAGGAGATTCACATCTCTGCAGAGCAAACACTGGCAAGAGACTTGCATAAGAGCCAGAAATATTGTTAGGATTCTCCTCTGTGCTTCCTTGCAAGGGCAAAGCCTTCATCTATCAAAAGCAATCCTTTTAATGAAGTGGTGCTCTGGAACAAGTGCACAAGCACACATCCAACGGGAAGGTAGGGAAGATAACAGGATTCCACCTCCTGGCTGGCCTGGAAAGAGGATTTTAACCTTTCAATGACTCATCCCTGCTCCCTATTCCCCTTTGTTGATTTCTAGCTCCTGTTTGAAGGTGGGCACCAAGGCCCTTTGACTCATGAATCATGGTCCCCAATGTGCTTACACAGTCACACATGTCCCATCCCTCTTTATAAAGGACAAGGATTGTACATGCAAAGGAGAAGGGGTCAGAGCCAAGACTGAGGCTGAAAGATGTGTGGGTGCAGAACTGCCACAGAAACCTCACCTGATGCTTAGAAGAACTAAGCCACCATCCTGCTCAGGCAGGCTCCCTTAGCGACAAGGGAGCAGCAGTTCTGCTGTTTCCTCTGACACAGAGTCCTTTACTTCTCAGTTTATCCTAAGCTGTGACAGATCTGCAAATCAGGGCAATTACTGCCTGAGTCTTACAGTCACTACAGGCAGGAGTGAGTGTCTGCACATGAGCTTGTCATCGAGATTCTGTTAGCATCTATGGGAAGCCACTGTCAGTCATGTCTGTTTCTCTCAACTGACTATGAAGGGTGAATCTACCACAGTCTGCAACACCCCAGCTACATCTCTGCATCAGTTCTGTGAACAGACAGAGCAATGGGCACTGCTGGCATCACCTCCTGACCAGCACAGGCCTACAGACAGCAGCTGTCTCGGGAAAAATCACACCAAGAGCCATGTGCATGTCCTGAAGGACCATGTCCTGTTATAAACCCATCGAATGTGCTAATTAACCTGCTACAAAAGATCATAGAATCATAGAATCCCAAACTGGTTTGGGTTGGAAGGGGCTTTAATGCTCATCCAGTTCCAACCCCTGCCATGGGCAGAGACACCTTCCACCAGAGCACCTTGCTCCAAGCCCCTGTGTCCAACCTGGCCTCGAACACTGCCAGGGATGGGGCAGCCACAGCTTCTCTGGGCACCCTGTGCCAGTGCCTCAGCACCCTCACAGGGAAGAGCTTCTGCTAAGAGCTCATCTCTGGCAGGTTAAAGCCATTCCCCCTTGTCCTATAACTACACGTTCTACCTCTCCATGTTTCCTGCAGCCCCTTCAGGCAGTGGAGCCGCTCCAAGGTCTCCCCTTCACGATCCTTCTCTTCTCCAGGCTGCCCCAGCCCCGCTCTCAGCCTGGCTCCAGAGCAGAGCTGCTCCAGCCCTCGCAGCTCCTTTGTGACCTGCTCTGGACTCACTCTAATGCGATCCCGGCTCTCTAACAAGAGCCCCTGGGGGCCCCGGGCTCCGACACTTTGCTGCCTCACAGGAAAGCAATGGGATCTCTTGCCCTCACCGTGGCTTTCCCCTGAGTTCATGGCTCAGATTAGGACACATATATTACCCTCAAGGGAGATAAAGCCAAATTGTACAGAGGCCCATCTGGATTTGGGATGGGCCTCACATCTCCGCTCCTTTTATTGCCTCTGAGGGTGCATCTGCAAGGGGAAAATAAGGGACAGAAAGTATTACACACACACACAATGTCCTCTAAGGCAGCCAAGGGAGGGATGTAATTCACTGGAGTGCCTTCCCTCAGCAGCAGACACCTTCCTGACCACTGCTAATGAAATAGCAGGAAACAGCATTTTCCTGCTCAGACCTGGCAAGCAGACAGCACGGGGGGGTAGGGGGGGATTTCTGGCAGAGCTCCTTAGGAGAGCAGAAGGTAACGTGATAATTGGATGAAGGCAAATGGGAAGCAAAGAGAAGGAGGCCACACAGCAAGGTTGCTGGGGAGGAGCTCAGAGCCTGCAAGAGGGCTCGGGACAGGGAGCTGGGAAGGGAAGGGAAGAAAGCACAAGGAGGAAAGATGGAACAAGGGAGAAATGGGACAGGGAAGGAGGGGCAGGAGGTGGGTATCCCCAGAGAGGACCTGCTTATGTGTGTGGGCCTCCTAAAGGGACAAAGCAAAAGGCTGAAACCAGATAGGTTTTGTTCAAATCTTTAAGATCCCCCCTTACATTCAGGCTGATCCATTTGTGATCTAAAAGTCCCATGTTCTCTTTCACTGCCATTTCCCTGGCTTCAATTTAACTCCCTTAGGTTTCAACGCTGAAGGAATGCAATGTCCCCGCCACCATGACCTATCCAACTGCAATACTTCCCTCCAGCAAATACATTCCTGTCTCTGCAGCTGCAGCCAGATCTCATGGGTGGCAAAAGGAGTTGATATAACCAGCACAGAGACACGTACCAAGGCTGGAGGATGCTGCTGTGGTCCTCCCTCCCACCACCAGTGTGACCCAGACCACAAAGACATCCTCCTACAATGGGAATTTGGTGCTGTATCAGCTCATCCAGGACTCACAGAGTAGGGAACTACAAGCCCAAGAAGATATGGGAGATGACATAGCAAACCCCTGCAAGTCATTCACTGCAGTGAACAAGGTGTCCCTTGAGAAGTGGAACAATGAAACCTGTGGGGTTTAGAGATTGGAGAGGGGTTGAGAGAGAGATTCTGGAGGGGTTTAGAGGTTTCTTTTCTGGGGTAGTACATAGCGTACTCATAACATTGCATTTGCATTGGTGGAGGCACTGAGAGAGCCTTTCAGTCTATCCAGCAACCAAAAGAGGTAGGAATTTTTCTAAGATTTTGAGTGCTTCACCAGCCTTGGCTGAAATGGGTAAAGGATTCAAAGGTGTGTAAGACTGAAAGGAAAAAGCACCTCAGAGAAGCAAGGAGTATTGTATTCACAGCCCAGAAACCAACCATATCTTGGGCTGCATCAAAAGCAGCGTGACCAGCAGGTCGAGGGAGGTGATCCTGCCCCTCTCTCTGCTCTGTGAGACTCACTTGGAGTATTGTGTGCAGTTCTGGTGTCCTCAATAGAAAAAGGACATGGAACTGTTGG